>CABFOP010041386.1:1658-11813 GCA_900683385.1 Anoplogaster cornuta
CGTGTGCTCTTCCGATCTTATGTACTGAATATGGGGACTCTTAGGGGTCCTTGAGGGTTTGAGAGGGGCCCCCAGAAAACATAGTGTAGTTTAATTTGTTAATATTGCAGCATTTCATTCATGAAACATTAGCGAAAAACTAAATGTAGAAGAATCTTTCATCAATGCTGCTCTTGACATTAAAAAGTTTGACTGTTTATGATCTGAAACCTTTGATCTTGAAAACATGGACAGACCAAATATTATTACGCCAATATTTCTCTTATCAAATATGTATTCACAATTTCCAGTCTTTGTGTAATGGATATTTCTGGATTTATTTAACTCATACTACAAGGATACAGTTTATCCTTTTGATACTGACTCATTCATCTGGCACATAGGCTACAGACAGCAAAAGGATTTCTTACTACCACATACCCTATACATCTTATATATTAGTCAACAAAATGTTTAGGAGCATTACATTTCAGCTGACAACATGCCAGCCCTTCCTCTTGGTTTCAACCAAAATGCGTCTCATTACTTATTCTAATCAAGCTGTAGAGAAAGACAGACAGGTAATTCTAAACTGGCTCTTAATTATGTAAAGTACCCCACCTACTGATTGAACTGGGGACCTCTATGACCCTAAAGGGGAGAGGGTAATTTGGTATTTCAGCAGTGAGCCAATCTACATTGATTTGACTGCCTGGCATTGTTTGCCTTTTTATTGAGGGGACCATTATCACTAACGAAATGCGTCTACGTACGTAGAATGCATGAGACAAATTTTTTTTTAATTTTTTTTTAGAAAACAACAAGTTACACTGTGTTGTTACAAGGAGGAACCTTAAGGAGACAAAACAATTTTCAAGGGATAAATCATGATGTAAGAGAAATGTATTTCTTTAACAGGTTGTTTTCAATATGTGTCTTTTGGAAGAGAGACAGACTTGTACATCTTCTGCATTAGAAATAACTAACAAAATGGTATGTTTTGTTCTGATAGCAACTCTAATTGTATATGATAATGACCTAAGACAAGTGATTATCACACATCACATTGTCACACATTTTCAGAACACTAGAAGACCTCACTGCCGGCCTCTCTAATGCTTTAAAACACTGGCTCACCACTCATTGTGCTTTTTCGGTGACTAACCACTGCAAGACTCCTCTCTTACAAAAACAGACCATTCTCTTTGTATTTACCTCTTTTTCCACACCAGTAATTCAATGAGCCAGTAAGCCATTAGGAATAGATGAACAGTTACAGAACTGTGCAGCGGTCGCCTGCACTGTAACAGCCTGTAGTGTGTTATTTTACTTTCCTGTTTTATTTTGATAGTTTACTTACTTTTATTTTGTTACTAATGTCTCCTGTCATTTCAGTTCCTGCCTCGTTGTGTTTCCTGCTCCCCTGATTACCCACACCTGCCCATCATTATTCACCTGTGTCCCATTGTGTAATCATCCCTCTCCTTATAGTCCCCTCTGTTTCTCAGGCTCTTTGCCAGATTGTCTATTGTATTACTCGGTTTTGGACTCTGCCTTTCTATTCGGTTTGTGGGTTTTGCCTTCTCCCTCCCTGTACTGTTGCTTTTCTCAGATTGCCCTCCTGTGTATGACCTCTTGGATTTCGCTTGTTCCCTGTATGCACTGTTGCCCTGTTTGAATTGCTCTCCCATGTACAACCTACTGCCTGCTCAGTAAAGTATTGGATTTTACCTTGTGCCCTGGGTGTTTGTTTCTATGCACTTCAGTCTAAGCCCCAGAGTCATTACATGCACTGGCGACAATCAGTCTACCAAAACGACATTACTTAGTGCAGGATGCCATCCATCAAGTCAAGTTCTCACTAATAAAGGTGTTTTCACCCAGAACATGAAGACACTGTAGGAGCTTGGATGTTTTACATTTCCCTACTTATGAATATATTACACATTAACAATGTAGTCAGTTAGACGGTTTCCCCAAATGCCAGCTCATTTTTATGCCTGGCCAGTGCCTCTCTGTCCAGTTTCATTCTGCCGTAGTTAGTTTTATCACACTTCATCCTTTATAGCCTGATAAAAAATGAATGGAGAAGATGAGAAATGATCAGGGAGTATGAGAGTAATGGGTAAATAATAATTATAAACGTAATACTATGTTGGCATAGTAAACTATAATTACTTTAAAAACTCCAATGTGTTATGGTAGAACAGTGTTGCTGGAACTAAGAGAATCATTGAACAAAATATTGAATTAATTCATCAGGGTACGTTCCCTGGCCAGATTTGGCCAGACCAGGCCGCAACATGTTGGAACAGTGTTTTCAATCTTGTTAAATAAAGGCTGCTTTTTTGCAGTGCAACAGAGTGCTGTGGACTTTTTCTTCTGAGACTTTGCAGGCATTGGCTTATTCTGACTAAGCTGTTTTTTGTTTGTATTTTGGTTCAGTGTCCAGTTTGGGCTTGTTTACAATAGTATGAAAAATTAGAAGTAAGATTTTTTGTTTTAATTGTTTTATCAATTTCTTTGTGTTTACTGAGACAGTAACAGCACCGTGTGAGCACAATTTCTGCAAGGCCTGCATCCAAACGTTTTGGAATAGCAATTACGCCAGCCAATGCCCAATATGTAAAGAGGAAATCTCATCTGAACTTTGCATCAAGACTTTCATCTCTGAGATGGTTGTTCAGTTCAAAATGTGTATTCAAGCAGCAGCCGTTTTTAGCCCTGCTTGTTGTGTCTGACCTCTTGTCACTTGGAAGCCAGATCACAGAATGGCAACTCTAAAGAGACACACACCGATTGAACCTGCATAAGATCTGAAAGAAGAATGTGCTATAAACACAGAAAAGTTTAGGAGCTTTTCTGCAAGAACGACCAGACCAGCACAAAAATCACACCACAGTCCCAGTTGAACAAGGTTGTACAGAGAAGCTGACAATGTGGAGATAAGCATGGCACAAGTCAAGCAGACGATAAACACACTATCTCAGCAGATCACCAAGATAAAATGCTCTAAGGATCTTATCAAGAAAAGCACAAATCAACAATCAGAGAGCACTAGCCTGTATCCTACTCTTGTTTGTTCGGTTGAGAAAAGAAAGGATGAATTCATAATCATTGAGAAGAAACACAAAGTGTCTGGGACATGAACCAAGGACCTTATCATAGAGCTGGAGCAGGAAATCTCCACGGTGAAGGCTTGATGCATTGAGCTGGAGCTGCTGGAGACAGACCTTCCTATCTCAGTGCACTATACATACAAAGAACAGGGATCAGATAGTGATCTGTCATGGGGATTATAAAGAGAGGCCTATCTCAGCTGAAAAAATAATATATTTATATATATACATTTGTGGTTATATATATATAGTGTGTATATAAAGGTGGGATAAATTCTGCCCTCTACAGTATATAAAGGTGGGATGAATTCTGCACTTCTCATCATGAGATGAGATGAGAGATGAGATGAAAATGTAATGATCCCTGTGGGTAAATTTCATCACTGCAGCAGCAGAATCAAAGTTAAAAATCAATAAATCAAGAATAGATATCAATATAGTGAAATAACAAAAAGCAAAGACTAGGATAGCATACAATTAAACAATAATACAATAAATATAGGTAGAGGAGGAACAGCATCCTCAGCCAGCTACCAAAAAATTTACAGGTACAAAGGTGTTTGTAATTCTACTTTTTAACCTTTATTTATCCAGGGAAAGTCAACTCAGCATGCTTGCTGTTTACCAGAGATGCCCTGCTTCAGATTCATACAGTTTAACATATTCATACCTGGGCAATGACAACTTTCTGTTTACCACTGAGCAGCGTGTTCTGCAGTCTTTATGAGTTTATGTATTTTTCCACCACTTTCACCCATGCCTGTGAAGTAAATGTGATGAAATTCAGATTAGATTTCAAGTATTAAAGATTAAAAGTTAATTCATGAACATTAAAAGCACAATAATCATTTTTCCAATAAAATGTGTGTTTTTGTCTGTTATATGCAGTAACCCACAAAGAGGGGAGTCTAAAGGGTTAAATTTTACCAGGAAGTGAAGTACAGCTCCAGGACTGGGGAGGAGCACTTAATGATGTCAACATACTGAAATGAAAGTAGCTAGACTCTACATTTTTAAACGTGGAGTGTAGTTTGCACTGGATCTTTTGCACCACTCCTTTTGTTGCACATATCCAAAGGTAAGAGAAAATATATATAGGAATATTTCTTCCTGCTTGTTGACTTATTTCAGTACATTACATGAAAAAACAAAAGCAGTATGTTTTCCAACACACTGAACCCATTTGATAAGTTAAATATTAGTTGGTTATATAAGTGTTTTGTGTTTTTACATTTGATTTCTGTGCAGATATGGCAACTGCCAGCAGTGTCCTGTCAGAGGAGCAGCTCCTGTGTTCTGTCTGTCTGGATGTGTTTACTGAGCCAGTCACGACATCATGTGGACACAACTTCTGCGGTGCATGTATCCAAATGTATTGGGACAGCAAGGACGTTTGCCAGTGTCCCTTGTGTAAGAGGGAATTTCCCACAAAACCTGAGCTGCAAGTCAATCATTTAATATCTGACTTGATTATTCACTTTAAGAAGTCAGTTCAAGTGAAAGCCTCAACTCCTGATCCGTATCTTGCTGAACAAGCAGATGTGCCTTGCGATATCTGCTCTGGGACAAAGGTCAAGGCCCTTAAATCTTGTCTGGTGTGTCTAACTTCTCTCTGTGAAGTGCACCTGGAGCCTCATCAGAGAGTTGCAGGCCTCAAGAGCCACACTCTAATTGATCCTGTATGGAGTCTTGATGACCGGATGTGTAAGAAGCACAACAAGCTAACAGAACTCTACTGTAGGACTGACCAGAGCTGTATTTGTGTCTTGTGCATCAAAACTGATCACAAGAGTCACAATGTTGTACCACTTGAGGAAGAATATGAAGCAGCAGTAGCAAAAATCGACGAGACAATGGGAAAAGTACAAGAAATGATACATTCACGGTCTGAGAAGATTAGTGAGATTGAAAGGTCAGTTGATATCAGCAACAGAGAAGCTGAGGAAGAGGCAGCAGCCACAGTGGAGGTCTTCACTGACCTGACCTGCTCCATTCAGAAAAGCCAGGCTGATCTTCTTGAGGTGATTGAGGAGAGGCATGAAGCAACAAAGCAAAAGGCAGAGGGTTTTATCAAAGAACTGAAGTTGGAAATCACTGAGCTTGAAAGGAGACGCACCAAGTTGGAGCAACTGTCACAGTCTGAGGACCACCATCATTTTATCCAGAGCTTCTCAACCACCTGCTCTCCTTTAGAAAAGGACTGGAAGAATATTAGTGTTGACAGTAATCTGTCTGTTGGGAAAGTGAGAGGAGCTGTTTCTCGGCTGAAAGAGACAATTGATCAAGAAATGGAGCAGCTCCTTGAGATCAAACTGAAAAGAATGAAAGAACATGCAGTGGACGTGACTCTTGACCCTGATACAGCACATTGCCACCTCGTCCTAACTCAGGATGGAAAACAAGTCACACATGTAGACACAAGTCAGAATCTTCCCAAGAATCCAAAGAGATTTGAGATGATTGGGGAGGTCTTGGCAAAGGAGGGGTTCAAAACAGGGAAGATTTACTATGAGGTGCAGGTAAAGGGAAAGACTAAATGGGCTGTAGGAGTAGTCAAAGAGTCTATTGATAGAAAGGGGAACGCATGGATGTCAGTTACAAATGGATTTTGGGTTATTCAGCTGGATGAGGGAGAATATAGAGCATGTGCAAACCCCCGGGTTATTATCACACTGAAAGAAAAGCTCCAGAAGGTGGGGGTCTTTGTGGACTTTAATATGGGAGAGGTCTCTTTCTATGATGTGGATTCAAAATCTCATATCTACTCTTTCACTGGTAACAACTTTAAAGAAAAGCTTTATCCTTACTTCAGCCCTCACAGCAATAACAACGGAACAAACTCTGACCCTCTAATCATAACCCCTGTACATCACCCAGACTGAGGTTTGTTTGTTGGTCCTCCTCCTTTAAATGTTTTGGAGATATTACATCTGTCTGTAAATACATTTAGCATCTTTATTTCAAGTATTAATATCAAACTAAAAAAAAGTTATACTGGCAATTATACCAGCCTTTATAGGAGTTAAGATGTTTTAGTTACCTTTAACTCCAATCCATTGGATATTTTCAAAGTAGTATGATGTTGCATCATCACTGACATGCTATTCGGTAGTCTTTCTCTACAGTATTCTTATTGACAGACTCACATGAAAAACTTTGATTGCTTTATTTTCTGCTCATGCAAGATAAATAATGTTACAATAAATAAATGTTACATAAGTGTTTTACACTGTAGTTGTGGCTACGATTATCAGTGCAATTTATCAGACAGTATGTGATCTTAAATAAAAAATAACTTTGTCATCTGATATTGATTTGGTATTATGCATATTGTCATTATTGAAGTAGGTTATATGCAATAAATTGTAGCATTCCTACAAAATCACATCTAAAACACATATTGCCTTTTGATTTCATGACATAAATACAGCCACTACTATGTATCCATGCATGTCCATTGGCCTGTAATTGTTTTCGTAATAAAAAAAAACTAAAAAAGATCATAAACAAGTATATACAACTGCAAAAAACGTTTTATTATTTTCATCTGTTAATTTCTCCTGGATACAACATACAAACCCAGATTAAAAATCTTTTGCTCAGATTCATCTTTTCTTCATCTCCTAAGAAATAGGGAAGATTTTAATTGTGTCTCAATTTGTGATCACCTTTATCTGAAATGTTTCTCCTAAAGCCCCCTTAGGAGCAAGGAGGAGACAACAGAGAGAGAAAGGATTCTTGAGACTTCATGAGATCAAGGTGAAGATGCTACCATGTGACATATAATGATAATTCAATCAGGAGAGACTTATAAGAGGAATGAAAGTGAATGAGAAATTTGAAGTAAGAATACATTTATTGTGAACAGGAGGAAATAGTCTTTGGCGCTTAGGCCCCCCGGCAGGAAATAGATCGCCATGGGAGGTGATCCCATGAATTAAGTGCCTCCATATATGAAGTAAATTCCCCCCGGAGCCTAGACACTGGTGGTGGTGATGAGGACTGGAGAGTCTCCTCCTGAGTTGAATTTGAAAAAGAGGAGAAAATGCCTTTAGTCTCATCCTAGTCTTAAACAGAGCTCATAAAAGGTAGAAATATGAGCTCTCTTCTTGGATTTCGCTTTCCTATAGGAACATTTTAGGTATAATACAAACAATTACCCTAAGGGAAAACGGGTGGCACTCCAACTGTGGAAAAAAGACTCAATTCTTTATTTTGCTCTTTTTTTCATTCTTTTTTGTATTCTGACCATTTTGCTTTTAATAGGAGCGTGCACCTAAACAATGTCAGTCCTTTTTAGGTACATCTTTAAGAATGCTTATAAAAGTATAACATGGATGGCTGAGTGGTTTGCACTGTGGCGTCACAGCAAAAAACTCCCACAATCCACAGACATGCAAAACAGGTGCATTGGAGACTCTAAATTGCTATGTGTTTGTGTTAGCCCTGAGATGGACTGGTAAACTGTTCAAAGTGTCTCCCTATTGCCCCAACGTATACTGGGATTTGCTCTAGCCCCCATGACCCTGAAATCAATTAGGCGGAGAAATGAATGAAAGTCTAACATTCAAAAGGGGATGTTTATACTACTCAACATATGAGGAATTGTCTTAAACCAGAAATGCCCCCCTGCCAGCAGTCTCCTATATGAAGAACAGCTCATGTGTTCACTGAGTATTCGCTGATCTGGTGGTTATTCCATGTTGACATAACTTTTGCAATGGCCTCTATCCAGGTATACTAGAACAACAATCACAGCTGCCTCTGTTCCATGTATAAAGAGAACTTATTTGCAAAATGGCTCTCCCTTTAAAATGATCGGGGCTCATTTTCCCCCCCATTTGCCGCTCTTAATTGCCATATCACTCCTGGTGTACTTAGGTATTTGTTTTTTCACGTACCCCTCTGAGACACAAAGAGGATTCTGAGTACTAGAGCAGCCAGGACCAGGTAGGGGTTCAGTGTCCAGCTCATGGAAATTTTGACAGGCATGACACATGGAGGGAAATTTCAGTTTCTGGACAGTCTCGCTGACTACAAGGCCCCAGCTAGAATTAAATCTCAATGAGCCTTAGTTCATGGTAAGCTGTCACAAATTAGGTTTACTTAAATTACTAGATTCATTTTGCATGCAACCACATAAAACCATGATGTCAGCTTTGTGAGGCTTGTAAGCCAATCAATAGCAATAGCTTCCAGTACTGCCTATGTGCTCCTGCCTCCATGTGTGTGTGTGTGAATGCATGCACACTTCGAGTGGTGTGTAGGCTGGTGTCCTTGAGCACCACTGATGGAGCTCACCTATGAATGTGACTAAAACAGCATGTGTCTCATTATGTTTTGTCTTTCATTACAGTTTTTCTCAATCGCTTGGATGCATTTCTTGAAACTCTAACCTCTTTTTTTTTTTCTTTTATTTTTTTAATTTATTCAGGGAGGGTTCACTGAGAGGCTGGCTCTCTTTTACAGGAACGCCCTGATCACATTCACTCATTCTCTTACTGTAACAGTGCCTCATTAAGACAGTGTGAGGTGTCCGAATGCGTGGTGGTGGGGCAGGAGGGAGAGGGGCACACAGAGGACGGGTAGGCAGGGGAAGGAATAGGCGTATGAATTTTCCAAATGAGATACGGGCCACCATCGTTGACCATGTAGTGAATCATAGCCTTTAAGTATGGCTGACGAGTGCAGCCTCAGCTGAACCGGTCCATTGTGGCATCGATAATACTTATTTTCAAGAATGAGAACAGGTTCTAGTAACACACTACTATTACAGTACTGTATCCCTGTAAACTTGGTCATAGCATGCTGTAACATTTCTATCTACCCACGCTGGTGGGAGAGGCCGAGCGTTCACGCCTGAACAAGACGTGGCTCAGAGGGGAGTGGTGAGGCCTGACTTGCCAAATTATGTGGTGATTTGGGATAATAATAATAATTCCTTGGATTTATATAGCGCCTTTCTAGATACCCAAGGCACTTCACATAGTGTGGGGGTCACACCTCAACCACTACCAGTGTGTAGCACCCACCATAATGTCAGTTTTCACCGCTCCCTTCTTGTCAGGGAATGGTTTGCTGCCCGCCCACGAATGTTGATGGAGTTCCTTCCACCCTATTCACCTTTCCTCAATCCAATTGAGGAATTGTTTTCAGCATGGAGGTGGAAGGTGTACGATCACCGGCCCCATAACCAGTTATCTCTACTGGACGCCATGAATGCTGGATGTGGGGACATCACAGTGGAGGACTGCCAAGGGTGGCTGCGACATGCCAGAAGGTTGGTTGTATCTATTTCTTTATTTCTTTAGAGTATTTGATCGGGGCAATGCATGTTCATGAACATTACTGTATAAAGGGATACAGACGTAAACATGCCGGATTGTAGCACAAATGTTAATTTTCATCTGTTGTGCCTAAAGGTTTTTCCCTCGGTGCCTTCAAAGGCAAGACATCAGGTGTGATGTGGATGAAGTGCTGTGGCTGAACAGGAAGGAGAGAATGGATGCCCAATGAGAGTCAAGTACAACTTGACTGTATTGGTTGTCCAGGGCCCTATTCCAAGTAGCTGGTTTAGTGAGAACTTTGAGTTTGTTAACCCTGAAATGAGGGGTACTCTGAGTTTTCGGTTCCAGAAAGCGGGTTTACTGAGTCTCTGAGTCAGTTACTGTAGTAACATACTCTCTGAACCAAACCTGCTCGCTGGCAGGTTTTATTCAACAAACTCGAGTTTCTCCCGTCTGAGTGTGAATTATTTCCTGGTTCAGCGATAGATTTTGAAGCTGAAATAGTCGTATATCTTTACGTCAGGAGAGGATTGTGAGACAGCGGTTAGATGTACTATCATTCTCTGAAGAGAACGTAAATGAACGTTACCGTTTTTCGTCACTCTATCGTTTATTGAAGCATTATCCTCCGCCCGTATATCTCCAGTATTACACCGCTGACGCGATCGGAGATCAGACCAAATTATTTGCAGTGCTCTATAGTGGAGTGGGTATAGCTCAGTAGATAGAGAGGGCCGTCTACCAACCAGAAGGTCAGTGGTTCGATCCCC
>CABFOP010041616.1:3820-14791 GCA_900683385.1 Anoplogaster cornuta
GTATACGAAAGCATGAGGCAGATTTACAGGGACAAACAACGCCCATTTTCTCATCATATTTCACTGATCCTTTTTCAAATTTTGGAATGAGGGATGAGAGGGGAGGAGAAGGGATGAAAAGGACGAGGAGGGCAGGCGCTGAAAACCCGTATTGATCAGGTCCAGAAGCTATCGACAGGTCCCTTCCTCTGGTGATGAAGTAGCCACCTAGCAAGTGGGTTTCCAGCGTGAGGAGGGAGAAAGCAGAGAGGACATATTCAGCATGCAGGAGCCAGCTTCCCCTTCCCCTGACATGCGGGGCAAGCTGGAAAAATGTTCTGCTTATGACAGTGGATGGCTAAGGTAATGGCCAGTGACTGCTACCATTGCTCATAGTAATGATGGTTTCACCCAGGGATACTGTGTACCTTTAGTTTCCCCCATGACTCTCTCTCTCCCTTTTTCTATCTCGCTCTTTAATGCTATGGTTTTCTCTCTGTGTCCCCTTAAATTCTCTCTCTCTCTTCATTCACTCCCGCTCTCTCCTCTCTTTGTTCCTCCTCTCCCTTCTCTCGCTCTGCCCGGGTCTCTTGCAACATACACAGCAGGCTGACGTTGTAGTTTTCATGTAACTTCCCACAGCATTAGGGGCCAGCCAGTGGTATAAGTGCGGGCTAGTGACATATTCAGATTGTGACCTTTGCAACGCTGACATTCATGAAAATGGAGAAAATAAATCATTCCACAAAACTGTCTGCTTCATGTAAAGATACAGTCTCCCCTCACAAAGTGGACTACTGGTTGAACTCTCTGTTCTCTCTCTGCAGTGAGAGTTAGTACAGCTAATTAAACTGCTCTGAAAAGTCCACACAAAAGATCTTCAATTCCTATTTCGAGATTCATGCTGAGGTTTCATGGCATGAGCTATGAAGCTATAAAATAATGTATGTGGAATGAGATGTGGAAGTTATCACTTAAATGAACAATTCTACTGCAAACCTGTCAGGTGGTCCACATGAGGCCCATGGCACAATTGAAAGCGAGCAGCAGCCACCTATACAATATTGCTGTGTGTAGCAGCCAATGTTTCTTTCATAGTAATTATTTCTTTTATAGATTCAAACTGCTAACCCTGATCACCTCACACCGAGACAGGCCCATTCAGAGCAGAAACTACCCATTATCCTTCAAGGACGACTGCATTGACGCAATGAATTCAGTTGCCATTTCCTGTTAGAAACCACAATTAACAGGTCACCATTAGCACAGTTAGTGACAGCTCCATGAATACTGTAGCATTATAGCACCCTGAGTTTTTAAACTAAATGGTGCAGTAGTCTAAAGGTAGGCGACAATTGCATACATAACTAAGATCAACGAGTGATTCATGATTCATGCTTACTGCTGGTATCTCAAGATGACACACTGAGCAGTTTTGAGACATGGTGTTAATGATGAGGCACTCGTATTGTTTCATTTCCTTAACAAATCAACTTTGAAATAAGAGATTCAGTAAAAAGTGGAGGTACTCATCATCTCTCAAGTGTCTAGACTCTTGTTTGTTATTGCCTTGTAGTCCTTTTCCAGTACTAAAAAGCCTATGGCGCAGGGTAAGGGTCAAAATTAAGACTTAAATAAAGATATATAGTAACCAGCCTTGGAAGCTAATGACCAGCCAAGCCAGTAGCCGATCCAGTGGGTTGCTCTGTTAGATGCATGAGTTGCCACCTTGGTCGAATGAATAGTTGGCTTCTCATTTCCCACCGCCGGCCTCTCAGTTACCATAAGTAGCTGTCTTTGGCAAGGATATAGCCTCCTCCGACTTCTCAGCAGTTTTAATTTTGACCCTTACCCTGCGCCATACTTTTCAGTCAGTTTGCAGCTAAGCAAAACATTTTCAGTTGTCAGACTGTAGCAGTGCACTTTAACAGAAAAAGCGAGCTGAGAGATGCACAGTGTCAGATTTAGGCACTGTATTTGGACAACTTCCCAGGCAGGAGGTTGTCAGGTTTATTAGTCCACTTGAATTACTTCAGTTTAATTCACATAACAAAGCAAGCAGAAATATGGTCACACATTGTTAGTATTATTATTAAGAGATTTAATTGTATGGTGGATAAAAACAATGTTTTGGTTGTTTCTTTTAGCTGGTACAAGTAGCCCAGGTGGATTTTTCAAATAATCCAAACCTCAACATTTATATTTAACAAGCCCACTCAGTGTTTCAAAACCTGAATGATGTTTTAAATCACATTTACCTCATGTCAACAAAGCCATAAGCCACACTCAGGGCCAGCGCTCCCTACAGGGCCTCACAAATACTTACATTTATTTTTATACTCTCAAAGAAAAAGTTCTTATTTGATACATACCGTGCAAGTGATAATACATCCAATCAAAAGAACTCCCTCCCTCACTCCCTCCCTCCTCCAGCAAGAACCAGATTTTAGGATTTTTCTCAAAATGGGGCCTCCACAGAGGATTTTGCCTAGAACCTCCAGCAGCGTAGAGCCATACTCTTTCTCTGGTAGTAATGTTCTGAGTATGAGTAATGTATGAGATCCATATGAGGCTATCTACATTGTACTGGTCTTGGGTCACAGCCCTTCATGCAATGTTCCCACCACCTGAGTGGCTAAATGAGGTTACACTCAAGCCAACACCCAGACACTGCTCTTCATACAGCACTTATCAATAATATAATATATAATATAACACTCTCTTGCTTCCTCAGTCTGTCCTTGTCCTCTTTCACCTTTGCTTGCGCTGCCCTCACTCTTCTTCTGTGGATCCCTAGCCTTTGCTCTCTTCATCTCTCTACATTAACAAAAGTAAAATACACCTATCAAAGCTATATTAGATGCTTTCTAGCACAACGACCACATCAAAACTTTCCTGTTTTGTCCACAAACGATTTTTAAAGTGGTTTATCAGCATTTCGGTCTGTTGGGATTCAGCCTTTCGTGTTTGTTTCCAGGGAAGGATGTTATACACGGATTGTTTCCAGTTAACAAAAGCCTGCTTGACTGCACAATGGATCGTGATTAGATTAAAGCTGCACTGTAAGAGCTTTTCGTCTGCGTTAAGGCGGGTTTTATCTCCCAGGGCGACTGGGCCAAAATGGGACACAACTGTGAAGCATTCTTTTGGACCAGCAGCAAAGGAACTCATGCTCTGTGAAGGACATACTGTAGGCAGAAGATGTCTCTATCCTTGAGAGCCAGACTGTCAGCCAGCTTATTTAGTGTATTCAAACACAAAGCACACTTTGATTGGTGCATCCATTAATTTGGATCTCTAATAGAGACACAGACAGAGAAGCAGAAAAAGAGACATTTGAACAGAGAGAGACAGATAAAGAGAGACAGAAGGCCTGGGGAACGTCTGTGTCATTGCATTTCCCTTGAATTCATGTCAGGGACCCTCTGCTGCCATCAGTCTGATGAAGTGTAGCTGGTGCCATGAGCAGTCGGCCTGGCGAATCACTTCACGGATCACATCACAAAAGCGCAGAATGCTCAAAGCTCAGGAGCTTTGGAGCGCTCCACCATTACCCCACGTGTCAAAACAGCTGAGTACATCATATAGTCCGTCTTTACATGACATGACACTTGACATCAGTAGCGGGGGGGTTTCATCCATGGACCGTGTGTAGGAGCTGTACGGAGCACATCACTCTCCTAGACTGAGCCTCCCCAAAACCAACCCCTGCCATAGTGGTGCCCAACATCTTGCTCTTAATGGGAAATACTGGGTGTGTGTTGCCATTAAGGATGGTCCGGGAGTACCAGGACACATCATGTCAATCCAAGAGGCTGCTTTATGCTCTCTATGTGTATTACAATGTTAAGCGGAGGGTTTCGAGGTCTCAACAAGAGTGCTTTTTTATGTTCTGTGTAAGTGGACACATAAGGGCCATTGAGCCGTAGGACCGTAACCTAATAACATAGTAATATGGAACACTTTAGGTGAAAACCAATAGGTCTACCATAACAGGTCTACCTAATGTAATGCCATTATAGCTCCATTACCTTAGAGAGGGAGAGGGAAAGCAGAAAAGAGCATTTTTCATTGGGGGGTTTCTGGGTATCTCTTTAAGAGAGCATTAGGGAATAGGGCAATAGTAATGGGTGTGGTGTAAATCTTTGCTCTCTCTGCTTGGAGAGTACACTGATATTGGCGTGTTCATTTAAAAAAAGAGTGAACATGATAAAGAATGTTGGAATTCAGCATCTATAAAAATCATATATGTTGCATATCCACAGCCATGCTATTTGTCATGACATCTTGTTTCTTGTTTCACATATATCATGTTGCCTTACTTACACATAGCAAGAGCCAGATAATGAGTACTGCTTTTAGTGAGCCGCAGAGTCGTGTTATATACAGTATATTCAGTTATTACATCATTGAACATCTAGCAAGCTAAATTCACACCCACTGAGGGTAGATAGAAAACAATCACTCTGTACCCGGATTACAATGTAGACCCACTCCAAAAGCACTATAGGTATGATTTTGATTCTATTCACTGTGATTAGCTGGTTCTGGTTAACTGTATGCATTAGCTGACTGGTGAAAAGATTTTTTTTTTAAAACAGCAAATTCATACAAATGCATCAGTACCTTTTGCAAAAAAAAAAAAAAAAAAAATACAGTTCAAAATGGTGCTACAGTACAAAACATTCTAAAAGTGTCACACTCTTAAATAAGTGGTGATGTGTGATGTGGATTTTGTGTAACTGCCATCCTGAAACGGTAGTGAGAATCATAAAACCATCCATCTCCTACCTTCAGTGAGTCCCATGTGGATGCTCCAGTAGCTCTGCAGACACTGCAGCTCCTTCTTCATGCCCCTCTTGCAGCGGCAGTCATACAGGGGGCTAACCAGCAGCACCTCCAAGGCAGCCTGGCACTCCCTGTTGGTGTCCAGCATGGAGTCTTTCTCCTTGCCTACCAGGCACTGGCGCATCACCCGGTACCGAGAACTGCAGTGAGGGTTCTGGTTGCACATGTCACTGGCCTGGACGCAATCCACCCATTCTGGCTGAGCTTCGGGCCCAGACCCGGTGCTGGTGGCACCAGGGCCATCGTTGGCCAAGGACAAGGACAACGCTGAGGAACCCCCCCAGGAACTTGCAGCCTCATCTGGGTGTGGGAGATGGGGAAAGGGAGGGGGTGTAAAGAGACAAGAGGGTCAGCAATTGACAGCGTATCTTTGTATGTGTGTGTGTGTGTGTGTGTGTGTGTGTGTGAGAGAGAGATGATGATGAACAAGCAAGCACACAACATGAACACGTATGATTTCCTCCTCCTTCCTTCCTTTTTTTATTGCTCATAATGTGTTGGGGAAGCAACAGGCTGGCCTTTTAGTTAAAAGGTCTAACCTATAAACATGCTCCACAGCAACCAGAATCCAACCACACCAGAGTGTCCTTGAGCAAGACACTGAAACCATCCGCGTACATATATCTCTGTTCATGCATAACATGGAGACGGGGATTCATTCCTTAAAATACATCTGATGCGTTGAGAGTAGGGATTGTCATATCTTCTTAACTTTGAGATCTGTGATTCATCTGTGCTTACATGTGCTCACTTTAGTGCATTTGAAGCTTTGCCAAACAAACTAGACGGCAGATTTGAGTTTCTCTCATTAAACCTAACCCAAGAATAAATTGATCAGGGAAGAATAAATATCCATCTCAACTGAAATAGACACTTCATCACGATCTTTGCATAAATTCATGTCTGGGTAACTAGATAATTAGCTTTTGGTGAGCGAAAAGGGCAAGAGCCACAAAGCAGAGGCAGAGGTGACGCTGTCTTGGAAGGAGGCAGACTTCCTACAAGCCAGAGCACAGACGCCTTCGGTGAAGTGACAAGAGAGACACCTCGTGGTCGTTTTAAAGCTCCAGCCAAAGGTGAAGGGGGATGCTGCATCAGTTTTATAGAAATAGGGGGAAAAACGGGTAAGAAATGAATAATAAACGAATCTGTAAAATGATGTTGTTAGTCAACTTGAAGGACAAATCCTGTCAGGGAACATTGACGTATACAAGTAAGTCCATGAACAAGAAGCAGATGATGATAATGATGATGGTGATTATCATGATGATGATGATGATGATGATGATGATGATGATGATGATGAAGATGATGATGGTGGTGATCGTGATGGTGGCAGGGTTGATGATGATGATGATGATGATGATGATGATGATGATCAATTTTCTCACATTCGACCAAACACAATTACGTAAGTGAAAAGACCGTTCAGATTAGCCTTTACTCACTAAAAGTTAAATTGAAATTCTACTGGAAATATTCTATTATAATAATTAGCTCTTTATTTGTACGTTGTGGAAGCTTTAGGAATTGAATGGGTCCAACATAAATGAATAAGTGATTCAACTGCACAGATCAAGTTGATTGTTCTGCTGGGTGTTGATTAAACACAATCCGATGAATACATCACAATATTACACATTATAAACGTCTAAGAGCAATTCACAAACATCGAAATAATCTTGTGCGCTTCTAAACAACGGCGGCTTCAGAAAAGTGGACCCACATGCACTCCACCAGTAGATGAACCCATATACCTTTATAGTTAATGGTTATAGCACATTTCCTTTTCAAACGTTCAATTCTCACCTAAGAGCAGATGAACGGTGTAAATGTAAATCCACACAGTGATGGACTTCATTGTGGATTCAGCGGCGACGAAGATTAGTTGGGATCCAATTAGGCTATTATTTCCACCTTGTAAAAGCGCTGTAATTCCCCTCTCCGGATCCTTGACCCAGGCGTTAACTACAGAGATTTCAATATCCTCATTCAGCTCCAAAAAAAAATATATATTGGACGCACCTCCAAAAATCCTCGCTTTCCAATAATGATCCACCAATTTCTGGGATTTTTAGGCAAGTCACGAAACAAGAAAATCCTGCAGATTTGAAAAACAAAAAATGAAACACCAATCAATCAATCCATGAAAGCAGTTTTCTCAGGGTCCGTTATTGGAGCTGCGTTCATATCGACCAACTACTAACACTTGATCTCTCCGCATTATCGGGGCTCGGACTGCCCGCTCCAATTGCCCCTTGACTTCGGACTAAATTGTCTTTAAAACACTCCTTGAACTGCAAAACGACCTGTCAGCTTTGGCGAGGTAGACGAACTCATTAGAAAGTGCAGTGGGTGAGGGGGTGAGGGGGATTCTCGGCTCCCCAAAAGCTGTGCGCTCCTCTGCCTGACTTGGGAGAGAGGAAACGCTTCTTTTCCACTGCATGCGTGTGCTGGCATCGCACCACTTTATAAAGACGACTTTCAGAGAGCCAGCAGAGGGCGCTGCTCTTTGGCGCTTTCATTGGAAAACGCAGGACTCAATCACACCAAGGGGCCCAATAATAAATGTAACCCTAACGGGGGAAAAAACCCGCTATGATATTCCTGTAATATTCCTACAAGGAGTTACAGTGAGGCGTGTCTGTGGTACTCAGTGGAGAGTTTCTAGTGGCTTTACGGTATGGTGATTTGTTTCTTTTCCTATGATATTACTACAGGATTTTCTGGGGGAGCTCGATTTTAACATATTTACATTGGTTACCTGTATCATCATCTATATTATCATTTAAACCACTTCTTAAAACTCATTTTTATAGACTTGTTTTCATGTAATACATTTAATTAATGTTTTTTATTTACCTCCATTTGATGACTCTTTCCTTGGTTTATATTACCTACTTGTTTTTACAGCTTTTGCTTTTAATTTAGCTTTTTTTATCCTTTGTAAAGCATTTTGTAACTCTGAAAGTGCTATATAAATAAATATTATTGTTATTATTATTATTATTATTATTATTATTATTATTATAGATATTATTAGTAGAATTGTTAGTATTATTAATATTATCACATTTTAATGGTTTCATGTATAGTATCCTTCTAAAATATATAATATAATTACTATAGTTCTTTATCATAAAGGAATCTTTACATTGAGTCAGACGACTAGTAGCTGCTATAGGACCGATTAGGCTATTACTGCAGCACCTCAGTATTAAAAGCCCAGTTAAGTGTGCAAGTCATAGCGATGATCTGGTCACTCAGCACACAGTGTGGCCTCTATTCAACCATTTGGCCATGCCAATAGGCCATTTGTTGGCTGACATCAGGGTAGGCGTATCATTCAATGTGGATCCACACAACACAAAAGTTTTTTAGGAATTGGGTTCAAGGGTGGACTTGATAATGATGATGAGAATGTCATCATTCATTTCAGCAATATCCTAACACTTTACATGGCATCTGTCTTTCCTCTGATTGAATGACAGACTTAAGAAATGGCACAATGCCTTGTATTATATTAGTGCTCAGAGGAAACAAGCCCACAACCCACAGAATATGTCATTTTTCAGAGTGGCTCCACATTAACCAAAATGACTTTGTTGTGCATCATCGCTTAAATAGTGCCCGGAATGTCATAAATCTTTACAAATCTTGAAAACAAAGTCTCTATTTAGAGGCTGTGACAGTGATAAACTGCAAGGCCAGCAGCTCACAATGACGTTTGACTGTCAGCCCAGGCTTCCATCCAAGGGGGACTAGAGCTTGCTGTTACAATGACAGAATCAGCCTCATTCTGCCTATATTGTCTGGGCTTATTCTCATCTCCCCCCAGAGTTTGAAGTCCCTGTCATTATGAGGACAGTGATAACCACCATGTATGTATCCTGCATCCATCTTGCATTACTGCTGCAGGGGCCAGTAGAGCCTATTCCTTCTCAAATACTAAGTAGAGCCATGTTGTAACTCAGAAAGTCAAACTCATGACTTTCAAGCAATTGGGTGACCATTCCTTGCACCAGTTAAGGAAAGAGTACCACAATATCCCACTTAAGTAGAAGTACTGTTACAATGCAAACATTTTACATAAGTAGAAGTGCAATTATACAGGTGTACAAATAGCTTTATTAGTAAAAGTTACTGAGTTACTTAAAAAAAACAAACAGACAATGTTCCTTATCACTTCCATGTAGTGTAAAAAGGACGAGGACAGACTTTAATATGATATTGTAGATGTTGTTATAGGTTATAAAATGAGATTCACAAATTCATGTCATTATTCAGCCTGTGATTCTGAAAAATCCTAAAAATGTCCATACCTAATGTTACTACTTTTTCTTTGGCTGTTAGCTGTCCAACTATAGCTACAGATAACAACCAAGCAAATTCAAACCAGTACTATTGTAGACAGATGGATGTTAGCCATGTTAACAAATAGCTACTATCATGGATAAATCTGAATATTTCATAGAATTAGTTAGCTTCACTGTAAAACTGAGATCGAGGTCAAGTAATATTAAGTTTAAAAAACATGAGCAACATATACTCAACAAAGATGAATGCAAGTAGTTTGAAGTAATATTAATTTAAATTCAATACATTTGAGTCATTTGTTGATTTAATTTTAAGCAATTTTGGTAGAATAAATGCAGCCCTAATATGTTGACGGCGTACCTCCGTCTCTCCCGGTGGGTCAGCCACGGAGCACCAAAGCCGGTCAGTCTGCCATGCTTCCAGGAACATCCCAACTCCAACCCCAACTGACCTAGCTGCTGCTGTAAGCCATAGCAAAGTTATAGAAGTACTAGGCTATCAATGAAGTCGAGATGTCTGATACTGTATGTTCACTAATGACATGACAAGTATTCAACTGCTAGATATAGCCTTAACCACAGTAAAAACAGGTCATACCTTTAAGTGATCTTCCACCAAAAACTGATTGCAGCCTGTTAAAGCTGTATCGGCCAGTTTATATACGTCTACAGCTGCTTTTATTTGGATCAAACAGTCATAATGTGCAAATACTCGTAACTTTTTGTCTGTGGTAAAGGTATGTCTTTGTGAAACGTTAACGTTTCTTGTAACTGAATAATCACAGTTGTGGCCAAAGAAGTGTTTGTAGTTTATAGCATGACATTTAGGCTACATGATTACAGGCAATACCATAGTATTGTTTCCGATGTGTTTGGTATGTCCAATATCCTTGATTATATTTGGAAACAATTAACATGATTTATGGATGGATTATAGCCTATATAAAATAAAGAAATGATCTCTTTTGCAATTATCCTTATGACTCTATGTTATTTTACCTGTTCTGTGCCCTAGATTATAACCAATCCAGTCCCTTTTAGCAGTTTAAATATCTTTATTTAAACGGCAATCAGACGGCAATCAGTTTTTGGCGGACATTCACTTTTTGGCATGACACCGGCACCAGCTGCAGTCACTGGCAAGCGAAATGAACAAGTTGGGGTTTGTCTCGTATAGGTGAATGGGCGCCAAATAAATAGGCGGAAGGGGAGCTACATCGGAGCTTAATCGAGCTACATCGGGCAAGAGGACTTCTGGACACCACATTTCCCACACCAGTCCACATTTCGGCAAGGTACGGCGCCATTCTTCGCTCGCTGCTAATGAGGTAAACAAAAAAACGAAACCAAAACACGTAATCGCAGATGATACCTTTAATTAATGAATATGCGCTTAATAGCGGCCCTTATCGCCCATTTATTAGCACCTCCTTATCAGACTATGATGTCATGATCGTTGTTGAAGGCCAATGCAATTCACTTGTGCCATATTGATAGTTGAATGCCCTTCGCGTTCATGCTTTATTTTCCTATTGTTTTCCAGAAACCACATGTCAGTCATCAAACATCAAACATGTACTTGCCTGTGTTGTAACCTCCCGCCTTTATTCAACATCCAACAATACAAACTCTGAACTTTCCAAACTGGACTCTGCCTGTGGGAATCAAATTAACCAGCCGGAACAAATTGTTTTTAGGCCCTAATAATTTGGCATAAGATATTGATAGCTATATTAATATATATTATAACATATATAATATATAATCATTAATATATTAATGACTCGGGTAATTGGGGACTCTTCTTTTGTGACTCAAACTCGAACAC
>CABFOP010041655.1:10986-21217 GCA_900683385.1 Anoplogaster cornuta
CTGGAGAGCATGTTGCCGCCAGAGCCCCCCATTCTGCGGAATCTCAACCCGCTCCCAGGGGCAGGAGGTCCCCCACCCCGCCCCGGCCTGCCCATCCCCTTCCCCCCACACATAGCCCAGGGCCTGCCTTACCTGCCGCTGCCCTCCTTCCTTGATGACCGTCCCTGGGAAGGTGGGGAGCCAGAGGAGCAGCAGGGCGTCCGGAATGTTGGCCTCAGCGTGCAGTGTGAGGAGAAGAGGATGGTGGTTAGCATCGACAAAGAGAGCCTACAGGTGAGTGTATCCTTCATCTATCATGGGTCTAAACACTGCTTGTTTACCACACCTGTTAAATAGGCTATGTTCAGACAGGCAGCTCAAATTGGATGTTTTCATAGATCCAATATGAGTCAGATATTCTTCTGAAGTCTGAACAGCAAAAATCCATGGGCTCATGGAATCCAATCTTTTCAGATCACATTTAAACCACATTCATGTGTGGTTTGAAATGTGATTCGAATCTCTGAAAATGCTCAGTCTGACGGCTCAGATCGCATTTCAAGTGTATTTGACGTCACACGTTGCGACAAGAAGAGCGGAGGAGAGAGAGAATACTGGTACCTGGACACATTAACAGGTTGAACCAATGCGTTCTGCACCGCGACTAGAAAATGCCATCATAAAAACAGTCTAAGGATAAGCAAACTTCCATCTTCCATCTTACTAGCTTGTTGCTAGCTCCCATATTTCTTGGACAGAAATGACAACCAGTGTCAATGACAGCAAATGATTATACTGTCAAAACACACAAACCTGATCTGGTCAATAAATTACAATTACCAATTACCGTCAGCCCTAAAGCCCAAATTGGATTTGCCTGCTGTTTTAACATAGCCATGCAAGGTATTTTCCATATAGATGACATGAATGATGAATTTCAATTATTTCTTCAGGTCCATAAAATAGTATAAGTGGCATAAGTAAAATGAGAAATGTTCTCATGAAGTGGGTGTGATGGTTCCCAACATTTGGAGCCTGAACACAGAGAGAGGGAAAACACAATCAGCCCACATCACAGTGTGGAAACTGCCACAGACTGTAATTAGGAGAGGTTGGGGCTGGAGCTAGACCACCTCGTGGGATTTGTTTATTCCTTGAAGTCGAAACAAAACCATGTTGACTTTTTAATAATTTTGAAAATGAATTAATCAAGAAAAACCTGTTTTAATCTGCATCCAATTTTCTCCTGGTTTGATTTGACTCTCCCCAGGCCAATGGGTTTACTCATGCCAACCTCACTCTCCAAGACCCAGAATGCAAAGCAACAGTCAATGCCACGCACTACACACTGGAAACCCCTCTAACTGGCTGTGAGACTAGAATGTTCCCCATGCAAGCTAGCTCCATGGTCCTCTACATCAACTCTGTAAGTACAATACCAGTTATTACATCTTTATCTTAATTTACAGTTATGCTATGACCTACAGTACAGTGAATCAATTAACAAGTAATTACAGCAGTACTGTTTAACTGTTTAACCCATGACCGGTTGCTTCTCACAGCATATAATGTAAATACGAAGAACATATTTTGTCATTTTACTCAAATTGAGGGGAATCCCAAGTTTTGTGGGATTCACATTTGACACCCTCAGTTATCTTCATTAACATGGAATACATGCAACGTGTTCACTCTAACAGGCGAGGATGAATCACTTCCTCTCTGACCTTTTGAAAACTTTTGTGGGGGAAATTTTGTAACAACATGTTTTCAGTCCAATGCTGACTAAAACTCCTGGGCGTATGTCCAAGGTTGTCTGTTGTGTTAGCTGTTGCATGCAGTGATAACCTAAGACCTCTGATCAAAACAAATTAATTTGGATGTTCTAGGTTTTAGCTGATGTTTTTCCTGCCCTGTGATAAGTGATTTTAATTTGGTAGGGGCACCAGTGGCAGGTCAGATAGGACTAGACTTAAGCAAGATATTATCAATGTCACTGAAGCGGTGCTCTCACCTCATTAAATTAAAAAAACCAAAACGCTCTACTCATCTCAGATCCCTGAACTGACGGAAATCTCTGATTCTTTCTAGTTGTTTCATGTATTTGTGTCTCAGTGTTGAAATCACTGGACATTGCCACATTTTAATTCCAACTCATTGGTTGCAGAACGTTTCTAAGTCTCTGGGCCATTGGCTTTCTGAACACCCTGAATTAAGCAACACCACTCACGAGTGGATCTATTGAAAGGAAATGATTTTTGTGAAAGTGTTCCCTTATTGATGTAGTTCATTGTTTTGTGACTTATGGAACAATTATGGACCCCCCTGTGGATCTCAGGTCCTGATAAGTCATGCTGAGGCCAAGGATGGGAGTGGTGGGCCGATGGATTATGATGATCTGGAGTCTGGAGACGTGGTCTTCCCAAGGGACACAGAGGAGTTGGAGAGGCCTTTTCTGGAGCACACAGAATATCAGCCCACCATACAGGTATGACGTCAGCCTCTCTCTTCTTGCACTGTGAGAGCAGTATTTCATCATACAGTAAGAAATGATGAGTCAAGACAACTGATCATCTGTACTGTATCTCTGTGTAAATCATGTCCATTTGGATGAAACTCCATTTCCCCGAGTCCCTTGGTGCTAGTAAAGTCTCATCTGGCTTCTACACTCACACTGTCTCTCCATGATGTTGTCTCTTTAACTTCTCTTGACTATTTTCCATTTGGAAATTTTTCCATCTTAAACTATTACTTTCCTTTTCCCCTTTTCTCTATTGGCTCATTTTCCTTTGTCTCATCCATTCCCCGTCTTCCACTCATTGTTCTTCTCTATATCTCCCTTCTTCTCTATCTTCTCCCTTCCCTACTTTCTAGTCCACCTCGCTGTGAAAAAACACTAACACACAGTTGTGCGGGGTGAAGGTGCTCAGTGGTGGAAACTGATGTCAGATCCCTGCTGATGTTTGTTGTATTCACTTTCTTATCTTCCTCCTAGTTCAATTGCACATACCGAAAGAACCAGGAAATCCCAGAATCACTTCCCAGGATTGTACCGGGACCAGCCAGGGAACCAGTCAACAACGTGACTTTCAGTATGGAATTGTACAACACAAACCTCTTCCGCTACCCCGCGTCCCAGGCCTTCCACACGGTTTCGGAAAATAAGCAAGTCTTTGTGGAGGTATGCTGTGCTCTCTTAAACATTAATTTATACTGTTTTGAAATTTCAAGAGTACATTTCTTCATCCTGTGTGTATTTGCAGATTAATATAATATTGTCTTGTGTGCAACTTTACAACTTCCTTGTGTGTATTTTGGTTTCTGTCCTTTGGAATATCCACACTGTCGTGACAGCAGAGAAAGCGGTGCTGTGTGTACTCTTTGTCTGGGATTTCAGCTCCGACATGCTTTCATCTCTTGGTGTGGCATCCGCAAGGTCAATTTGTATTTTGTCTAGTTTGAGCTAGAAAGGTAATGCTCATTTTCCCCGCTCACATCCATTGTACCCCCTTCTGCGTGTGTTGGTATTCTGTCTGTCTGGCTCAAGACACTTGTTTTGCAACAGTAATTATGGAGGTCACGTCAAAGATGGTCCAGACTCGTACTATGAGGTCCTTTGAAGTGATGATTTATGGTGATATCGGAGGGAGATGCTTCACTGACAGTGTGGACACAGAGCCAGCAGGTTACAAAGAGTTTTCTGTGTGCGAGGCCTTTGGTTTAACCCTCTCTACCACGACTGGAGCTCACACAGGGCTGAGAGCTGACCGGAGGCAAAGGCCAAAAGGTGTGCAGGAGATTGTGGAGCTGCGCTTTGGTGCATTCATAGCCTACCTATCACCAACGGTTTGCCTGTGACATTTTGTTGTTAATGTATGCTGAGCCTTAATTTCAATTCTCTCTATTAAGCCTTATTCTGTGACATTTGTTATCTACTTTCATTAGCTAAAATATGATTAAATAATGAGACGAAAAAGGAGGGCTATGGCGTTCAGAGGCAGGTAAAGCATAAGAAGGTGCTCTTTGGATAACCAGGGGAAAAGTAGATGAGAGAAAAAAAATGCAGGTCCAAGGCACTCTTCTTAAATATAATAAAAAGCTTTAATATATGGCTAGTTCATATTAGAACATAAAACAAACAAAAAAATCTATTATTTTTGCCCTGATCTTCATCAGGGCAAAAATAATAGATTTTTTTTTGATCGCCGAAACATGTTGGCACTGTGTTTTATGTTCTAATATGAACTAGCCATATATTAAAGCTTTTTATTATATTTAAGAAGAGTGCCTTGGACCTGTGTTTTTTTCTCTCATGATTAAATAATGTTTTTAATTTCTATTTTTTATTTATTTATTTGTATGCATGTATGTGTGCCTGTCTGAGTGTCTCTGTGTGTGTCTGTGTTTGTCTCTGGCCAACCCCTTTGACGACTCATCCGAAAATATATGCAGTGACAAGGAGGAGAACAGTGGAGGAATAATAACTCGGGGAAATGTCTTGTGGTCTCTTGGTGGAAACATCTTCTTAACATCCTTATTCAGACCGAAACACCATTTCAAGAATTTTGAATGCTGCATGAATGTGCTCTGACAGGGTTTCACTAACAAAAAGGAAAGTGGGACAACCAATGTTTTGGCCGAGACAGCGGTCCTAAGCTGCAAGTCCTGTACATTAACAACTGTCCATGGAAGGCACCACTGAGAACAGACATTAAAAAAGGGGAAAAACCTTTGATTGAATCACTGATCATTGGCCCATTGAGGCTAAAGCGGCGACAACTACTCAGAGGAACGCAACAAATGTTTGAACTCAGAGGAATCTTGAAAAATGTAGTTTATAAAAGTTGTACTGCATTCTGGCCCAGCTTTGTCAGCAAGATATCATTTCACTCGTCAATCACAGTTTTTCTTACACTGAAAAGCTTGTCATGAAAAAAGGATTCATGTTTTTTTTTCTCTCTCTCTTCTCCTCTGTGCTTCAGGTCACAGCCACCACAGCAGATCCAGAGTTGGGGTTCATGATCCAGTCCTGCTTCATCTCTCCCAACTCAAACCCCAGCATGGCCTCAGACTACACCCTCATCGAGAATATCTGCCCCACAGACGACTCCGTTAAATACTACCCTCTGAGGGACTTCCCAATCTCTCACACCCGGATGGCTCGGAAGAGATTCAGCTTCGTCTTCAACTCAAAGTTCAACTTGTCCCTACTTTTCCTGCATTGTGAAATGTCGCGGTGCTCCAAGAGATACCACAACAACCAAAGACTACCAGTGGTATGCAGTGTACTCCTCTACAAATGACTACCAGACGCTAAACTGGGATTGCATTTTTGTTCTCTGCTGTGTATCATGATTTGTCAGTTTACAAGCCATCAAGTTTTTGTTCAACTCTCCACAGCCATACAGTTTTAACCGTATTTCTTTGGCAGGACTAGCTGTTCAAGTACAGTATGTGTTTTAGTTTGCAGTCTTTGTTTTGGCTGTCCTGAACCATTCAGTATCAGGTCTGCACCCACAGCTAAGCAGGAAACACAAATAGATGTAAGGTTTTCCAAGTAGCCACCTGCGGCACAAAATAAGCATCCATCTTATCTATTATTTTCCTCTCAGTATGCCATATATCCAGCTCAGCCAAGTCATTGGACTTGTACAACCTCTTGCAAACTCTTTTCATTTGACCTCTTTTTACCTGAGAGTATTGTAAGAAAGATCTTCTCAAAGTAGCGACAGGGGCCTGAGGCTGAGGTAGTGAAGCTGATGTTTACGTTCTGATTATGATCAGGGTCAGGCTGAGGTTCATGAGTTTGGAGGATGTATGATTTCTTCACATTTATACCTTGAAAGAAGGTTCTAGGCTCTAGGTTGGGAAATGTGAGTGTTGTTTGCCTTTTGTTTGTTTTTTTTAAAGGGAAAATTAATTTTCTGTTGTTTTTTGCACACTGTAAAAATGTCATAGTTTTGGCTTATGTTTACATTACATTACTGTCATTTAGCAGACACTTTTATCCAAAGCGATTTACAATAAGTGCATTCAACGTAGGTAGGCACAAGAACTACTAGTCAACCATTGCTAGAGTAAAAGTGCAAGAAAATATATGTTTTTTTTAAATATAAACAAATAAACAAAACAAATAAGAACAAGCCTAAAGCTTGTTTCACATTATGGATGGCTTCGTGAATGTTTCGCCATTCTTTTTCAATGGGAATGGAACGTTCAGAGGCGGCATACCATTAATTTTTCAAACTGAGCTGCCACCATGACCCATTTTCATAATATGTTGAAGACCAAATATTTTTGAATTTCTCATTTCTTGTATTTTGATTTTGATTGATTTTGCTCCACACAGTGCATACAACCCAACGAGACCTGTGATTCTATCAGTTTCGACACTATCATGGCTATGATGATGAACACCAAGACGTCTACCAAGCCTCTGGTTGTGGTGTCTGATGGTGATGAACCAAGGGAGTTACCAGGTTAGTATATTCCAAGTGGGGAATTTTTTGTTTTTGAGTTATGAACCTTGACGCTTATGAGGACAGCCTACAGTAAGTAAGATACATGTGCATCTTAAGAGTCAGTCACTTGATGCTTTTGAGCATTTGTCTAGCACTGTCACCAATATGTTCCATAACCTTCTCACAAGAGCGATAAGAAAACTGGAGTAAAGAGAAGTCTGTCTTGATTGCAGTGGAGCCAGAGAACGCTCAGCCCAAACCATTCCAGGAACAAACCATTGCACATCACATCCCCACATCTGGTCATTATTAAACTGTGGTGTGTGTGTGCGTGTGTCTGTGTACGTTAGTGTGTACACATGAGTGTGTTGATTTTGTGTTTGTGTGTATGCGCTAGTATGTGGCTGATTGGGGAGTTTGCTAACGCTGAGGCCCGATTCTACAACTCTGGACCAGTTTGTGTTGAGAGAGAGGTGGAAAAAGAGGAGTCATGCAGCACGGAGCTACAGTTGTTTTTACTTAGGACCTTCACTGTGGCCTCCACTTTCCACTAGAGAGTCTTGTTGTTGTTGTTGGCATTGGGAGTGCTGCCAGACCCTAAAGGCCCCTCATCGCTTGATTAGTCATTCACTCATTCACTCATTCTATCATAGATTCTCAGGGGCTCTGAGAGCAGAGACAGTGTGATCAGAGGGAGGGTGGGGCCATGCAGGGGAGGCCTGGGGTAACCACCATCACATTTTACTAATTATGACCTCAACTGAGATAGGGTGATATCATGAGTGCTGAAACTCCATTTAACTGCCAGGGCTTTTCAAATCAGCTCCCCCTTGGAGCAATTACATCAACAAAAGAACTGTGGTCAGTTTGCAACTTTATTGACTCACAAGTTCAATATAAATCGTGCCATTTTAGTTTTGATCGGGTGCTTTGAACAAAGTTAGGTTTGGGATTCAGTTCTGGGCAGAGATATTGAAGCAGTCACTGAGGGAAGCATTACTGATGATGTGGGAGAATAACCTGAACCACCTCAGCCCTCAGTTACTGAGACTGAAATTTGCAGTATTGATTGAGTCCTGAGTGTGCCAAAGTTAGAGTGAGTTAAGCTAGTTCAACCTGGCAGTAGGCAGTGTGTGCTGCCCATGCCAGTATGCCAGTGCACTAGGTTTATTTTCCATGGTGCAGATGAAGTAAACACAGATATGCCATAAACCCAGTGAAAGACCACAATGTCAAAGGCCATGTTTTCTAACACAAAGGCATCTCTTATACTGAGATGGCAAACAAAACAAGCAGCCTTTCAAGGGCAGTTGTGCACTGGACAGCATCCCAAAGAGTTCAACTTGATCTACAAATCAAAGAGGGCCACTTGTGGCCAACTTGGTGCATGGAAAAACATAACAGCCTCAAAGCCTTGCCATCAAAAGTAGATTTACTGCTTCACAACATCAATAAATTGACCCCTTTTTTACAGATCTGGTAACTGTCAGGAAAAGTCTAATAGTATTATTTATTTCAGAGGTGGGCAGGGTAGGCAATATCATTACTCAAATACAAGTAGTGTTTCAATTTACTTTTTCTCAGCACAGAATATTCTTGAGTAGAAGTAAAAAAAAAAAAACACATTGATGTCAAAAACTACTACAGTCAGCAAGTGCTGTTTACATTTAATCTGCTTTAAAAAAAAAAAAGTGATCCACATGTGAATTTGAAATAACTGCAGCAATGCCTGAAATTACAACCTGCTGAATGATAAACTTCAGCTGGTCATAGACTATCCCAATGTGAGGGAGGCTGCTTTATCCTAAAAATTGTTTTGTCTATTGAAGTAACTGATTTAAAAGTTTCCCTTAGTACAGGCACCCTATAATAGTTTTGTATATTCATCTCCATTGTTGGTGCAAGTGGGAAACCATAAACAGATATTTTTGTGAGGGATCTAGACCATAATAGAGATATGTCACTCTTTTTGTTTGCACTGCCCAACTAAAACAAGTAGCAACTCCCTATAAATAACCTACAATCAAACAGCTGCACAGTATCACAACAAATAAAGGCTTGACAACCACTTAATGACTTAGAACTACTGTATGACCACGCTCAAAACTGTGACATGAAACAGAAGCGCTGATTATTTAAACTTGGTAATGGGCTTTTGAGAGCAGAGTGGTAGTAGAGTAGTGGAACAAAAAGGATGTTTTTCCTTCAAACTGTACTTGAGTTAGAGTTCAAGCTTGAGCAGACGGAGAAGAGCTTAAAAAATATTCCGAGCTGATGGCGGCTGTAGCTCGTTCCTGCACACCTCTGATCTATTTCCACCAAGTAGATACCGAAGGGAAAGTTGTGCTTGAAGTGCTGTTAAGAACCCTGTGTGATTAGGCACAACTTCTGTATAACGGTTATCTGTGGCACTATGATTTTTCCTTATGGAACGGAGCTGTTGAGAGTAAACGATTTGAACTGTTGAACGTTGTGCAATCAGATCAACTGCAGTATGTTTTTATGAGTACAGACCCCCAATGTCAAGAGTCATGGAGACCACCAGTGGTCTCAGCACTCCATGAGAGGGTCAGAGTTGAACAGAAACAAGGTGTAACAAAGGAGAGTTCTTCCATTACATAACTTGCAAACTTAGATAAACACATGACAGATATGAGAACTGTTCCAGCTCTGGCAAGAGCAGAAAGCTGCAAACATTCATCTGGAGTTTAGAGTTAACTCCTATAGCACTTCTTGTCTCAGTTCAAATAGTGAACAAAGCTTAAGTGTATTACGATCCGTCGGACCTGTACTTTTTGGTGAAAGTGAGAGTGGGTATGTCATCAGGGTTATCAGAAGCATAGTAGATTAGCAGGAACACTGACAATATAAAATGTGTGTTTTTGCTGGCAGCCAATAAGAAGGGAAAAAGATATGTGGGGGCATGGTCAGGTTACCCACCCCTCCTTGCCACTTTTCACTTTGCAAACTCAGTGAATTAGATTGGCAGTGTATTAGGGAACCTGTACATGTAACTTTTGAAGGTGATTTATTGTTCCCTAATCCATTTCATGTCACTCTATAGTACAGCTAGCTTGTATGTTGCACTGCTTTGGATGAAAATCTCTTTCAGGAATTGAGGTATGGTTTATTCCCCCCATAGACACCCATGCATTTTTTGAAAATATACAATGAGGTTTTAATGGTTTTTTGAGTCATGTAATTTTCTCACCACATAAATGATCATGTATACTGTCGATTCACGTTAAAACAAACAAAACAGCATTCTTTCTCTTTCCTCAACTTGGTGTGCTGTTCCTGTCGTCTCTGACCAGAGAAGTGCTTGTGGGGTTGAAAGTGTTAACAGCTAGTCTCTGCATTCTCAGCATAACAAGGCAGGAGGGACAGATAACACTTGAGGGGTGGGATGGGGGTGGCGGGTGGAGGGGGCGTCCTCTGGCCATAGCCCCTTCTGAAATTAAACTCTCCTCTGATGACCTGTCATCATCTGCTATGCGGAATGAAAATTCAAAGGTGTTCTTTCCGAGAATAGCAGCCATTGTGCCACGATTTTGGACCTGTACCAGGCTTGCTCTTGAATTCGCCCCTACACAAGCGCCTTTGTATTGTTTGTTAAGACATCATTAAAGCTAATTTCACTTTTGAAAGCCATCCAAATGGCTTGAAATAAATGGGTAAGCAGAGCCATGGCTGGAGTCAGTAGGTTCATCCTCTAGGACACTGTCAGCTTACAGAATAGGCGCTCTTTCAGCTTTTTCCTGGTTTAGGTTTCCGTATCACATTCCACAGAG
>CABFOP010041708.1:5203-19405 GCA_900683385.1 Anoplogaster cornuta
TTGTTTTTGTCAAAACAGCGCGGCAGGGAAAAAAAAAAGGGGAGGGGATGTGTGGGCAAGGGGGGGGGGGGGGGGGGTTGAGAGAGGTGGTGACAGACGTGACAGGGAGGGGAGGAAAATGGGGAGGAGGCGGAGCAGGAGGCGGAGGAGGAGTGGTGGCTAGAACAAAGGAGGTGAGAGAAAGAGAAGGGGAGAGTGGAGGTCAGAAAGCAAGGGGCGAACAGCATGCAGAGGTTATTGTGATGGAAATGTAATTAGGAAGCCTGACTGTGGGGCAGAAGGGTCAGTCCAGGTTACCCCATCTGCCTCCAGTCTGGGCTAATTAGGGGCCTTCTTTGTCCCAAAATCATATCAAGGGAAGAGGGGGCAGAATGTTAAACACTACTGCCTTCCCTCCCCAAACCTGATCAAAGTACATCAAAGATTGAGACAAAGCAGGATTGAGAAATTGAATCTCTGACAGAGCAGACATGGGGCTCCTGCAACAGCTGTCCATGGATAGGGAAGTTATTGACCTGACGATTGGTCAGGTCAATAACTTACTGTACATACAACTGGCTATCAGCACGCTGCAAGTCTAGTACTGGATTTGGTTCTTTTTGGTTCCTTTGTTGAAGAACAAATCCTGCATCTGCATTCAAAGGTAAAAGATTTCTTCTACCTCCGGTACAGCCATGTAGCAGGCGTGTTTAAACCGTCATGACACCTACTGTATTATGCTATATTGCTAATGGTATGTTATAACGTTCATTAATTAGTTGATGTGTCAGGACTTACATCGTTCCTTCCAGGATTCATTTCTCAAACAATCATGAATGCTCAAATTTTTTAAAATGCCTCTATGAATAATACCATAGATCACTCCATGACAAAGCAAATATCCAATATTGCAGGAAGCATCAATAGGGAGGGGTGAGGCGTGGAGGGAGGGGGCAGCAGTGGGAGAGTAGGGGGGAGCTCAGGGAGTAGAATGCCAATGACAGGATTAGAGGCCATATGGGCTGCAGGCACCATCTGTACTGTGGGAGCGACAGGGAGAGGGTTAATTATAGGGCAGTCTCTGCTCCCCGAATGCAGCAACTCCCCCTTGACTCCCCCAGAAGACCCTAATCACTGCACCACACAACCCTCCTTCATACAGTCTGTCTGCGTAGACAATACACACTGGTGCTTAGTACTGATGGACGAAATCAGACCACCTGCAAAACACTGTTTAAATTCATATTACAGTATTCTTTGGGCCTGTGCGATAAACTAAATCAAACTTCACAGCCGCAACTGATTTTCAAAATGAGTACAATTCTTGGATACCTCTATTTATCAAACCGTTAAATACCCATACAGATTATATAAGCGTATGTTTATGAAGTGAGCGAGCGAGTGTGTTTATGAGTTGTCAGGGATCCTGCATGCCTCGTGATATATTTACATTGTTTGCCGGTTGCCAGTGGAGCCGTTCTCCCCTGGAGGACGGAGACAAAGGGGCGAAGGCCGGAGAGGGAGGGCAGATCAGCCTATCTCAGACAACACTCACACTCTCTCCCTCCATCACACACAAACACAACACTCCCAACAATGCGCCGACTCGCACTATCTATCATACACATGCTCTCATACACACACAAACACATGAATATGAATGACTTTTACAACGAATCAGATATCCCACTAGAATACTAGATGTATTGTACTCAAATGTAGACCAGAGACCAACAATAAATCACAAGGCATACAAACACAGAGGCCATGCATTCTTTAACCTGCTAGTGAATTCAGAGAATCTAGAGACAAAAGAAAAGAAAGTTGCAAACACTGAGACCTGTAAACTCATATTGGCATCGTCAGTGTGGGTGATGGTCACAGCGGTCACAGTGGCTGAGAGTGTGTGCTCAAAGGCACTGATTAGCTGAACAATATTAATAAGGATCTCCTCTAAAGCTCATCCCAGTTACCCGAGGTCGCTTAAGGTTTCTTGAGTTCATACGTTTGCTTTTCTCTGATTTATTTCTGTGCTCCAGGTATCATACGCCCGGCCAAGCTCGGCCTCCATTCGTGACGCCAACCTTTACGTGAGTGGCCTCCCCAAGACCATGAGCCAGAAAGACATGGAGCAGCTGTTCTCCCAATACGGCCGCATCATCACATCCCGCATCCTAGTGGACCAAGTTACAGGTACAGCCTTAACTCACATTCATGGTGTCACTGGAGCCCCCTTTTCCCCCCTGGATGACCTCTAACTACCCCCAGGTCAGGCCCAAGTGACTGGCAGGCTGCCGTCAACTGGTCAGTCTTTTACCCCCCAGGTACTAACATGGGCCTGTTTTCTGATCCGGAGCAGGCATATCGCGAGGAGTGGGCTTCATCCGGTTTGACAAGCGCAACGAGGCGGAGGAGGCCATCAAAGGTCTGAACGGGCAGAAGCCGCTGGGCGCCGCCGAGCCCATCACCGTCAAGTTTGCCAACAACCCCAGCCAGAAGACAGGCCAGGCCTTACTGACCCAGCTGTACCAGACTGCTGCCCGCCGCTACACGGGCCCCCTGCACCACCAGACTCAGCGTTTCAGGTACTGAAGCTTTGCCGCACGCAGGCAAACACACCACCTCAGCCCATCCCCCACCTACAGCTACACTGTCAAATCTATTTCAACATAAAAATCACAGGCAATCCTGCTGTGTTGAGTATCTTAAACCAAGCCAATCTGCAAATGTAAGCGAAATCAAAGTCCCACCAGTTTACTATGGCACGTTTTGGTGTTCAGAGAGCAACATTTCATCGTTTTAATATGATGTGGAATATCATTAGTGAGTCAACAGTCAACATAACACGATAATCAGAGAATAAAGGGGCATGATTGTCATTTGAAAACATACTGGTCAAGATTACTGTTGCGAGTTCTCCATCAATTGAATGAGAACAGAAAAGCGTTCAGGTTTTACTGAGAATTATCAAGCTCTTTGCATACTTCTAACGCCCCAGCAGACTCAACTATATTAGTGAATAGCTTATTAAATATTTTATCGGTGGCTATGTCTTAACCCCGGATGAATTAGCACAACCCAAAGACAGCAAGTTGCTTTCTAGTTTTACGCTGGAGAAGAATGTGGTGGAAACTCTGCAAATAACCATATTAAAAAACTAAAGCTATGTTTTGGGTTTTAATTGTATCAACATCACTTTCAAAGTTATAGCACTAAATAGCATTTCAGGTTGTGTCAGATTAGTTGTTTTTAGTTGCTACAAAAATAAGTTCATTAAGCAGTATGGCAAATGGTTTCTTCTACGTCACAAATATGCTTTAGAGGTCAAGTCACTTTCAACTCACATACAACTTCAACTCATTTCAACTTTGTCTGTGACTGGTTTAAGTGAGTGAATGCATTATGATTTGTTCTTAAAACTAATGAAGCCCTTATGAAGCCAAAACTAAGGATTGTAAGTTAACACAACTGAATTAGTTGACTGCTCTACTAGACAAGATGGTTTTTACAGAGGGGGCTCTATGGCGCTTTCCGTCTTTCCCTCTCACTCTTATTCTCTGACTTTCTTTTAAATTTCAGCATGAGCCCCCCATTTGGAGAGGGACCAGATCCAAATAACAGCACAAAATCAATGTAAGAGACCAGATTTTGCCAAGTACAATAAACACTACAGTGCTACAAATCTTGGTTTAAAAGGAATGACACTGACCCTTTAAACTTTGTCTATAACATTCACAGGTATATGCATTAGAATGAGATTAGCATAGCCAGGCTTTGGTCACATCTACAGAGCTCAATTTTAAGTCAAGGTTTAAAAATTTAGATTCAAAGGCCATTATCAAATATGTCATGATAATAAGGGGTTTAAGACTTTAAGACAAATTTTAAGGGTGACGCAATGGCTCTACCATGACAAAATGACTTTTCAGGTTAGAACAAATAATGTATTAGAATCAGCAGATAAGGAATATGTGCACAGGACACAGATACAGTAGTTTTTCTTACATTTAAAGCTACTTAAGGACATGCTTGGGGGAAAATTAACAGTTGGACCCGCACTGAAACGTAAATACCAAATGAGACACATACTCGAAGCACTATTGGGATTGATACGTCATCACTTATGATTGGATGGGTCGGGACTATATGGGCTCCGTTGCAGTGAAGGATGCCCTCTGGAGGACAGCTGGTGAAGGAGCTGCATGTTAACTGAAAGCCCCCCTTCCTTGTAGATCTCATAACTAACTTCTCCACCCCCTTCATTCTCCCTCTTGCGTTGCAGACTCGACAATTTACTAAACGCCAGCTACGGAGTCAAGAGGTAAATGCCAAAGGTGTACTTTCAAAAGCATCCATGCCAAAAAAAAACCAACAACCCTCAAACAAAGTGCCCGGAATACCACATGCTGACTTCATCTGAAATTAGATATAATGGTCATAATTCCTGAGTCACATTGCCCAGTGCCCATTCAACCATGTTATATAAGCAGCCCAGACAACACTATCTGTAATTATGATAAGCAGTGCTGTAGTCTTCCAACAGCAGGGTATTCTGGCATGGCTTTGTTTAACCTTTTTGTTCTTTTGTTTTGATTAATGGAAATGATTTCTATGTATTTATTTATGAACTAACATTGTCAGTTTCAGTTGCTTTAATGTCCCCCTTTTTTTCCACCAGCATGGACATACCAGATTCCGTTTGCGTCTCCTCTGTTTGCTCCAGTTTTTGTATGATTTGATTCTGATTTGCTTTTCATCCCTCTCTAGGTTTCTGTGTTTTGTTCAATATTGTGATTTCCGTTGAACATTGTGATTTATGTGTTTAATTCTTGCAGAGGCTTTGGTCAGCAGAGAATATGACAAAAAAAAAAAATGCAGAGTGTGTGGGTGTTTGTGTGTCAGAGCGCAGTGTCATTTTGTATGGAAGCAGGTAGTTTGGAGCCACTGTGGTGCCCACACATATTTATCTACTTACTGTACAGCAGAGGGGGTGGAGATGGGGTCCCCCGACTCCATACCCGACTACAAAGCTTTATCATTCTCAGCTACATGCCCATAAGAGACAGTATAGAGAACTGAATGTTGTGTGGAACTTCAGAATGACACCCATGGTAGTTCTCCCTCTCTCCTCCCCAGATTCTCCCCCATCACCATCGACAGCATGACCAGCCTGGCCGGGGTCAACCTTACCGGGCCGACCGGAGCCGGCTGGTGCATCTTCGTGTACAACCTGTCCCCCGAGGCGGACGAGAGCGTCCTGTGGCAGCTCTTCGGGCCCTTCGGCGCCGTCACTAACGTCAAGGTGATCCGTGACTTCACTACCAACAAATGTAAGGGCTTTGGCTTTGTCACCATGACCAACTACGACGAAGCTGCCATGGCCATCGCCAGCCTCAATGGCTACCGCCTGGGTGACCGCGTGCTGCAGGTTTCCTTCAAGACCAGCAAGCAGCACAAGGCCTGAGAGAGAGAGGGGTTGCTGGCACCAGCTCCTTCGACCTGCAGGGAGAGTACTTGAGCTCCCTGTGCCATCACTCTACATGGGCCTGGACTGAGTCTCTCTCTGACATACATTGTCACACACATTCATAGTATACTATCACATACACAGACATGCAGATGCACACATGCAAACACACACACATAATGAAACATATCCATACGCAAACATACACAAGTCAGAGTTTCCAACAAACACACTAGTAGAGTTTTTCTTTTCTCTTTACACAACATGCTAGTCCTTCCCCATATTTGCCTGGATTGAATTAGTAGGGGTGCGTAGTTAGTTTGTTGGGGTGGGGGTGAGAGGTATCTATGAAGGAGACAGTCTAACGAATGTGACAGAGAATGTGTGCTGAGTGCTTTGATTGAATTCAGGCAAATAATGACAACTGATGAACAAAACGATCAAAAATCTAAATGAACGAATATGTGCAATTTACCCAAACTCTTACCCCACCATCTCTCCCATTATCTTGCTGGAGAGGATGTAGTCACTTTTTTTACACTTGGGCATTTTGAATCAGCGTTTTTTTTAGATCAAAGAAAAATAAATTAAAAAACAGTGTTCTCTTATATGCGTATATTAAAATATAACTATATATTCAATATTTAAGGTGGTTATAATAGCCGAGTATGTAAGCATTTTCTAGAAACTTTGACTACTGTTTCCTGACTCCGTTAGGTGGTGCCTAGTGTGAGGGCAGTTTCTCTACCCTATGTGAGCTTGTTAGCTCAGACCCAATTTGATTTAGGTTAACCAATGGATACTGGTCACAGAAATGAGCAGCCCGAAGGCCGTCCGAATCTCTCTTTCCCTCACAACACAGTCTCACACCCAAAGACACAATAGTACACATATTTATCACAGAAACACACATTTCAACAAGTGCTGACTAGAGGATACACACATATTTTGTCCACTAAAATGAAATATCCCTGTATTTTCACACTCTAGTTTTTGTATCTATCCTGAGAATGGATTCCACCACAAGCAGACTGTCTGTGAACTTAGAGAATAGTGGCACAGTGGCATAGTGTTCCCATGGTGACAGTGTTCATTAGCAATTCTCAGATGGCCTACGGAGTGAAACCCTTTCACCGTGACACAGCCACTTTAAAGGAAAATACCGGTGTTTTTCCACTTTTTGGATCATGTCATTGCACCTCTATTTACATTTCCCACAGGCCATTTCCCATTGCATGGCTTTGTTGTTGTCCCCTTAATTGAAAGGTCATCTGGTGATATAAGAGGCCAGAAAGGACAAAATAAAAACAAACAAGACAGTAAAAGACAGTGGTGTTCTTAAAATTTACAGAATATAATTCTAACACAAACTACATTGTTTCTGCTGCAGGCTTTGATTCAAATGCTACTGTACTTGTCTGGGAACTCATGGCCATTTATTAAAGAACAAGGAACCAATTTCCCTTTATAAAGTGGGCATTGCTGAATTCTCAATGATGGATTATGGCTTCAAATTGACATTGATATGGCAGTGGGAGATTTGATAGTTTCAGTACAATTGGCATCCAATGAGCTGTAATGTAACTTTGAAGTATGTCGAACAACAGATTACACAATGGTCCAGACAGGTCTGCAGAGAAATAGAGATAAGCAAAAACTAAAGAGCACCGGTATTTTTCTTTAAACTAATGCACAGGAAGAAGCTCCCCAAGTAAATGAGGTCATAGTTTTACATTTCAGTGGAATATAAGGGCTCTAAAATAACAACATGCATAGAGCAGATTAGGAGGACTGCAGTTCGAATGACTGAACACTTAGACTGACTTAAGAGTGGTGTGTGAGCGATGATATCGGGCAATGATCAAATTATCACTGAACCTTAGAGACGACATGTTGCTCCCCATTCCTCCAGCTTTGCCAAATGCTCCTCAGTTTCATTTAAACCCCTTCCGTTCTATCATATGAACTCCTGCCCTCTCAAAAGATAAATGTACAAAATCAAGCCCGCAAATAAGTGTCATAATTATATACTTATATTTGCAACAGAAAGGTATTTTGCTTACTTGCTTCAGATCTGTTTGGCACTTACCACCAAAATAGCATTTCTCAAAATATCCCCAACCCAATTGCATGGAAATTATTTATGGTACCCTTGATGAAACATTAAGGCCAACTACAACCTGTCTTGCTAAACTGTCTGTTACAGACCAGACTTAAGATTAACCACGGGGAGAGCTATTATCTTTTAATATCAAGACATCTGCACATGATAATAGATTAAATAAGGTCAACTATATTCAAGACATTTTTGCTTTTCTAAATGACGCTGTGTTAGCCAAAGAGGACGACGATCTCTTTGAAAGGATTACATTAGAGATAAATCTATTTTTATACATACAAAAGAACAAGACCTTGTGCTGAATTTTTACAGATTCTTAAGCTTGGAAAATTGGGACATCGCATGGCTTTATTTTAAACCCTCTGATCTTTGCAGAGAGAGGGGGAACAAGCATGCGGTGTATGGGTGGGGATTTAGGGAGGGGGCGAAGGAAAGTTGTATCTCATACAAAGTTAACTGTTCAACCACATCAAAATGATTGAAACCAACTTAACAAATTGGATGTAAAAAAAGAAAAGAAAAAAAGGCTAAATTAATCAGTTAGGGGTATATAACCTAACACACTCGTATCTCTTGTCCTGAAGTTGTGTACAGTGTTGCTTCAATGATGGTGCAGTGAAGTGAAGTGCTTTGACTTGAGAATCCCAGACGAAGCTGCAGTGAGACCTGCTCACTGCCCAGCTGAAAAACTGAATGGCTGCTTGCAAATAGAAAGGTAAAAAGGCAGATTCAAACAATAGCGCAGATTCATAATGAACATTGATTAAAATTCTTTATGATCAGGTAGATTTGATTTTAGCCAAAGAATTGCTTTGCAAGTCAGTACCAAGAAGGATCAATTAAGACTAACTATATCCCCCCCCCCAAGTAATTGCTGTACAAATCTTTGTTATTTATTGAATAAAGACCCATTATAATTTCTGTTATCATTACTTTTAAATATCTCAGTTGTGCATATCAGTTGCATTTGCAAATCCTAAAACCACTAAACCAAACGTGGACTAATATCACTACATTGAAATTGTTGCAAGCAATCCCATTTGCACGTTTCATCCAGACACTGATGACATTTGATTAAAAAGGCATATCGAAACCAGTGATGAATAAATTCACCTCTTGACAAAGGAAAGATCTTATGCATTCATATAGTGTATTTCCTCCAACATTTAATATCATCTGCTTTGACTCATTATCAAATAAATCCTTTAAACCGTAAACATTGCACTTCTTCAAACATTTGCCCTGGCTTCTTTCTATCTGACTCACACTATTTCATTCCCTAATATACTCCAAATGATTATTGGTTGTGTATCCAGCGCTAACCACGACAAACGACTAATACTGGCTATTCCGGGTCTGGCAATTCGCAAGAAATAGGTAGCAGAGTAGGACGGAGCACTTGATGAGACCAGTGATAGACCTTAGGAACAAACTAGGTAACAGACCATGTTAAAACTGCAGCTGGAGTCGTTGACCTAGCCATGTCCAGTCTAGTATAACCAACCCACAACCCAAACCAACAGCCCTAGATGACCCTTCATACACAGTCAATACAAAGATCCTTATCCCACACCTAATGTACAGTAGAGAGCCAAGGACAATGGCAGGAGACAACAGTACTACACCGCTTGAGCAACTACAATAATCATTTAAAAAGACAAAAAAACTTTCCTATGGAACAGTAAGTGCAATGTGCTTTGTTTTTATATTGACTGAGAACAAATGATATATATTTTTTAAAAAAGAAATTAAACGTCACACTGAAATGGTTTGCGGAATAGTGAAAGGATCACGTTCAGACAAAAAAAACACTTGTCAAATGAACAGATTCATTAAGAGGATCAAACAAGTAATGAGAGCTCTGATCTCTAAATGTCCATAATCACTTCCTCAGTCCCTGATTTGTGCTCTGACCATGCAAGCTCAAATAAACTGCATATTTGGCTGACTTAATAGAGCAATTCTCAATGACCTTGAAAGGAATACTGTCTAATATATCATCAGTTTCAGCCCATGTCAATTTCAAATATAATTTTTTCCTGTAATTTATTGATTTCTTTTACATATCAAGACTCACTTGTTAAATTAGCGTATTTGTGTTGTTGATGTTGCCATAGAGGACACACATGGGTCAAAGATTTTGTTTGGTTGCATTGATTGGGTACAATTTGTTATTTTTCTTCCATTATTTAATTAGTTGCAGTTCTTACAGTGTATGCAGATTTTAGACTTAGTTAGATTTTTTATTTCAATCAAACTGTGTTCAATTGTGTTTGTATAAGTCTGTGGTAGCTTTTGTTGCAACATAAAATAATTTAAACAGAAAAAATTCAAAATAGCGCCAACAAACTTGTATTATTTGGGCGACTTTAAGCTTGTAGTTTTAACTTATTGTTAACTTAAAAACTATTTATTATGATTATTATTATTGCCTCGTATAAAGTATGTTTTGTGTATATTTATGGTTTATTTCATTATATTTGCAAGTTTAAAAGATTTTAAGTTTGCCAAAATTGTGGTTACACCATTTCGTTTCTTAAAAGGGGGACAAATAGATTAAAAAACAGCTTTAGAAGTACGATTTGGAAAAGTTCTCCATAGTCAAAGAATGCACTGCTATATTTAACTAATTGAAGTGTATAAACATACATGCTGTGTGCTAGATGTTATGCCTTTACTGCCTGTGTTCTGTTTGTCTTGTTAAATGAAAATCTTTTGATTATTTAATCTAATCACAGTCTTGTTTTTTCAACCACTCTGAGGACCCCTGGGTGCCAGGACATGGGACAGGCCTATTAGAGGGTCCAGCAACAAGCCATGAACATAGGCAATGTCCTAGGCTTGATGCGCTCTCAAGATGCTTTCCTGTCTATGCTGATGGGTTAATAAATATAAGGATAATTATTGAGGGTTTCCCCAAAGGCATCGTAATGCTGAGATCATCTTAATATCAATGTATGCTAATGAAACAAAGATGTTCTTTAGCGGCAAGATGCATTTGGAAACCCAGCCAAGAGCTCCAGCTAAATGTTACAGAGCTCACAACAGCTGCAGGAAGGTTTTCTTGGGAGTCACTTGGGTAGGGGAGGAGTGAGTGGTCCTTCTGTTTCTCAACCAACTGTATTTTGTGTCTATTTATTTAGAAGGGGGGGGGACACAGTAACTTAGTGATGTTATTCTTACATTTTTCCTGGAATGGTAGAACAAATCAAAGGTGAAAATGATCAAAACAGTTCTACTGACACCAATGTCAGTGGAAGAAACAAAAAATCTCATACTTCCAAAACATGACCAAATGAACAATGACAAAATTTAACAAAGAAAAAAAATAAACCTTTCAGTTTAGTCTAGGATATTTATTACTGGGATTTGAGCTGAAGACGCTTGAAGACTTTTTCATGGAATTGTTTAATTATTTGTACTTTACATGCCAGAAAAAAATAAAAGTTACAAATCTGAGTGACCCATTTTTTATTTGATTTAACTATAACAGTGTCAAAACAATATTAATGACCAAACACATTTCCACCATCATGTATTCATATGTAGTAATCAACTCACCAAACAACGAAACATAGTTAAGGTTCCTTCTGACACACTTGCTTGGCACACCAGTTGCAATATTTCTCAGAAATTATAGAGGCAATATGCAAAGATCATAATTTATATTCATACCAAGATGAAGTACCACATTCTGCTCTGCAATATATGGCTTGAGATATCACTAAGCAAAAGTTGGCAGTATTACAAAAAGAGGCAATAGTTTGAAATATGTTAAAAAATAACTATTTGAAAACAATGGAATGACACTATATGTTGACAATCTATCTGAGAAAAGACAAAACAGGTTGGGTTTGGAAATGTTTGGAATTTCCCTTCCTTAGTCTCTATTATTAATGCAGGCCGGGGTGGTGAAGAAAGTTCATGTGGCTGCGGTCACTATGGTCCCTTAAGAACAACCTGCAAGAGATGAGGCTCGTTCATTCAAGTATTGACTTCACAGTTTGTGTCAGAGGCAGGCCAATTCAGTTCCACTCAGTCCTCATGGGATTTATTTTGAAAAGAGCCATCATTTACCAATATACAGGATCTGACGATCTGATGTGCTATTTTAGGGTGAGCACCTATGTATAAACCTAGCTTGAATGTTAGAGGAAATGGGGGTGGGTGAGGATGTATATGTCAATGTGGTGACGATTTGTTGAGTTAGGTCCATAAGAAGGTTCAAGAGTAAGTTCTGGATTCCCAGATCCACCCACCTCCACATCCGCTCAACACAGCTCAACTATTCTACTCATCTACACTACACTACTCAACTACACTACCTTGGTATTAAAGCTAAACTTAAGCTGACAATTATTACCAACAATCATGAACAACATAGAGGTGAAATACGTCTCTAGTTAAATTAATTAAAATGTCAGTCCCATTTGAACGATATCAAACCACTGAATAAAAGTTAGAATAGTTTTATAATCTGTCTATTTAAAGGGAAACTACACCTGACATCTATTAACTCATCTAGACTGCATCACTAATGTCTCAATGTTTCCGCTAACTTAGTTTATTAACAAGCATAATGAAGTCAAATGAAGTCACCATTACCTTAATCTTCCTGCTCTGTTCCTGCTCTGTCCTGTCCTGTTCTTCCTCTAATGGGAAACTGTTATTACTGTGGAAGAGGACTTTCTTCACAGCAATTTGCTGTAATGTTGTTGCTACACATAAGGAAGCTCTTGCTGTCACTGAATATTAATTTGCTTCAATAGGCACCATAGAGAAATGTAGAAAGATTATTGTCAATTGTGAAGTTATTTTTCTCTTGTGCCAAATCATTGCACTACAGCTCAAAAAGTGAACTTGTCTTAATATTATAATTTAAGGTCCTTGATGGTTCAGATATGGCCCACTGACTGCTTAACAGATGGATCAAGTTTGAGATTACGCCTCAAATTGTTATTCAGGTTTGCTGGCTGACATGTTTGCACAAATGATGTTTTAAATCTCTGAGTAACTTACAACTGGAGTGAATCTAGAGCTCCTCGTGCTCGTGAGTGGAATCCAGGCTTTGGGGCTCCTGGCAGACTGCAGGGGTGATGAACTCCATCAGGTACTCACAGCGACTGGGCTCTGAGGTAGATACCACAACTGTCTCCTTCCCACAGGTTAATTTGATCTGAAAGACGGAGCACATCAAACTAGTAGTGCTTTATCCCGTGCGGAACCATCAAGGTGCGATAAATCAGGTGTGGAAAGATTCAGGTTCAGGGCTGCGAAGAGGCTGGGATCATCTGAGACTTACTGTGGTGGATCTATTGGGGCCTTGCCAGCACCCCGTTCCATGTTCATACTTCATCATACTGTAGACGTTACCCTCCGGGCCTGCCCATGTTCCCCAGGTTCTAGACAAAGGGATTGAAAAGCAGAGGGAAGTGTCACATGAGCATTTAAAATGGCTGTAACAAAACAAAACAGACAGACACTCCGGTATTCCCTTACCCTAGATTCGTTTCTGATCCCCCATACTTGGGTTTCTGGGCTACTCGGTTGAATGGACAGAGCCTGTAGATGTACCTAAAAATGAAGGCGGAGCTTAGTCTCACATAATTAGGAATTCATAGCAATAATAAATACAATAGAAAAGTATGCACATACTCGCTAGTAGGTAACTCATAACACTGGTTATAGAGGTAGGCAAATTCAGCATTGGGCCCAAAGTCAAAGGAGATCTCCTTCTCAAGGCTCCTGCAAATAAAAAGAAAATATATAATCACCATTGTTTGTCAGACAATCAACCCATTTTTATTTTGTAGTATTCAATTAATAACACTGATGGAATACAATGATGGTAACAACATTAATCATCTATCCATTGCAGCTGTCAAACTTAGATTGATTGTACTTGTAGTAGCAAACTGCTGTGATTGCATTTCTGGCAAAGAAGCCCATTAAAATTCATGCTGAGGACTTACTTGATCTGATCATCCACTTCTCGGAGAGCTCTCTCAGCCTCATCAAATTCATCCCTGGCTTTCTGAGCAGCTGGGAATCATACACAATTAATAATATGCCTTCACATTAAAGACCCATAAAACTCTAAATTACAGCAATTCAGGCCACACACAATGTATAGATACACGCATATATATAGTCTGAATGGCATGGCTAAATTACTGTAAGTCATGGCCTCCTCCTCCTTATTGATTTTTATAAAAGGGTGGTAACATGCCATTATAATAAAAAAGGGAACACAATTGATTAATAAATAACATTTGTTATTTTTATTATTGATTGATTACCACATTTAAAGGTGCTACGAGTGATGTTCTGAGCTGCATTTTCAGTTATATTAGTAGAAATTGTCTCTATATCCCGACAGAAATCAATAAATCAGTCCTCAGAAAAAAAAATGAAAAAAATCCGGTGTCTGTATCAGCTGTAATACTGTAATAAACACGTCCAATCATTTCATTCGGTCCGAATGAAATGATTGGACAGACTACGTGTCTGTTAACGTTACCTTCAGCTCTAATTAAATGATTAGATGATCCATTTGGCTGCAATGAAATGATTGGCTGCCGTATCCGGCCGTTATCGCCCACCAACGTCCATTCGGAAAACCAGCCTCGAGTAATTA
>CABFOP010041892.1:0-11722 GCA_900683385.1 Anoplogaster cornuta
CTTTCAAAGTAATCATTTTCACTTTGGTCTCTATATATTGTGAAAAGCTGTGGCTTATCATCAGTCCATAATTCAAAGCAGGGAATTGTTGAGTTCCATCGCTACCCCTCTTTACTTTCCTTCATTTTATCTGTTATTCTGCTTTTGTCTTTGCTGTACCAGACCTTGTGTTTACAAAGGCCTGTCATGGCTTGTTTTAACCTACGTTGATGCCAATTTCGGTGCAGTTTCCCACATAGAACAATACAATGAGAAACACAAATTACAGGAATAAATTCAGTACACTACCCAGTGATTGAGAACTTATCTGGTGCTATCTGAATTGTCCTGATGTGGCGAACCCCACTCATCTAATGTTCCAAGGAGGCAAAAAAAAATATTCTGAAATGTTTTGCATCCCAAAAAATTGTATCCCATCCCAGGTCTGATTTTGATCTCGTAGGGTTGATGCCTTTCTTTGTTTCAAGGATACTACTTAACTGAAGCATGTTAGACTAGAGTGGGAAAAATGATTTTGTTCTCTATCAAAGATCACAATTACAACTGTTATCTGGGGAACTTTTCTGCCACCTGTTACTTAAAAACGCATCTGTCTAAAGAGTATCTGTCTTATGTTCACATAGTAAAAACAATACACAACAAGTGCTCAAAAGACTTGTAGAGATACTCTCACACACACACACACACACAGAAACAAAATAGCAAAAGAACACAATTCAATGGTTTCCTTTTTGTTTTGCAAGCTCAAGTACCGTTGGCCTCACATGGAGTGAGGCTCTAGGGTTAAGTCCTTTCCTCATGTAGTTCTACTAATCAGCACCAGTAGAATTCAGCTGGTCCTGTGCCCCCCACGCCACTCCTCACTTCTCACTCCCTTAGTGTAGCTGTCATTAATTGGTGGCAGTCCAGATCCCCTCGCAGCTCCAGTGGCCCTGGCAGCTTCATGCCCGTCTTCTGATCCACACACCAGCACTTTCCCCGCTGCCCGTCACGCGCTGGGTGGCACTGTGGGCATACCACACACAGGCACATGTACAGTACTGGTGTCATTGAAATGATGTGACATTATAGTGGTGTGGCTTTTAGTTATTTCCTACAGGTACAATTATTAATGGATTGTACTCTTGGTAACAGACTACAGACTGTTTTTAACAGACTACAGACTTTTTAACTTTTAACTTTAAATTAAAAAAAATTAACTTTAAACTGTTACTTATCTGTAAATATCTGTATTTTGCACAGCTTAAATTTGTACCGTTTTTTACTTTAAATTTCTATTGTTTATTATAGTCTTGTAACTGCTGTTTACTGTCGGGCGTTTTGCACATAGGAATTTCATTCACTGCGTTATACTATATAAACTGTGATATGATAATAAAAATACTTGACTTGACTTGACTTGACTTGACAGAGTTTGAGTATCTTAAAGTACTAGCAGATGTGGTGAATTCACCTCCTGTGAATTTTAACAGTTTGATAGAGCACCTATCATACAGTATTTAATGTGTGAATTCATACTTTGCCTGTAGTGATTTAAAAATAACCTGCTAGATGTGTTACAATCTTCTAAGTATTTCTATTGCGCCATGAATTGATTCCCAGCGGTCCTTCCTGAGCGGTTTTACCATAGTGCAACTATAGTTAAACAGTAAACAGATTCCTTTGAATCAGCCTCAGGATACTCTATAAAGCGCGGACAGGGATACTTAAACCATGTTGCACAATCAACGGAATCCAGACTTTGGATGCCAGGGCGCCTTTAGCGGGGTTTTCATTTTATCACTGGCTCTGCATCTGTTGCTTTGATTGCACATACGGCTCACAGCAGGCCACATCGTCTTATCTGCATTTTTATGTGCTATGATTCTCTTACTCTTATCTGCAACGTTTCCCAAGCTTACAAAGGCAGAATAACACAAAAAAAGACAATTGCGTCCAAAATCTAATAGCATCCATCACAGCAATGGAAATGATTAAGACCAATTTTGTTTAGGGAAAAACACTTTACACAAACAGTAAAGTAAATCACTTTTTTGTGTGCCTAGAGAAATGCGGTCTTGGCATTAACACACGCTCAGAAAGCAAACAATGTGTTTGGAAACACACTTAGCAAATCAATATTTCATCGACGGCAGGAATGTTTTGTGTTTTGGCTCATAGAATGATGACGTATTTTGAAAGAGACTGTTTACCATATCAAAATAAGAATATATGCCCAAATATATATAGGCTAAATATCAGCCTTTTAAAATAAGTAAATACCAGTGCTAGCTATAATCATAATGACAGTGTCACACAAACCTGCTTTGTGTGGAAATCTCCATTCTTGTCACAGTTGGGTATGGGGATCGTGTAGAGATCATCATGTGTGCGAATATTCGATGCCAACCTGTCCAGTGCTCTCTGAAGCTCAGCACGACATGGAGCCTGTAGGAGAAATAACAAGGTTGAAATCAATTTTGTAATAAATGTACACCTGCAGGGTTCCTACATGGGTCTGGAAAGAATGGAAAATTATTGTATCTATGTAAGTATGGGCTAAAAAAGCAAACCAATCACGAGTCAAGAAAGTCTGGAAATCAGCCACCACTAAATAATGGTAACATTTCAATCAGTGATGTAAAGCAATGAGCAATTAATCTGCAGTATCTAAAACTGTAGGTCTAGAAAGGAATGGGATATTAAAGTGGAAAATGTATAAGAAAGGAAATGGCAAATGCTACTGGTTTTACACTCATTTCCTTTATTGCACTTTTCATTTCCAATATTGTTGATTTGTGTCATGGCCCCTTTAAGTTGCATATATTGAAATGTGGCACATCCAAGGTGGTAGGCAGGCAGGCCTCTGTGGTGTCCTTCACTAATTACATTTCACCTGCTTAGCATATTGCTACCAATGCTACTCAGGCTACTGCCTGACAGGATGAAAAAGCTATTTCTCTAAACAAAAGAGTTTTTGCAATGGTTGATCATATATATATTCTATATCCTTAAATGACACAATATTACTGGCAAATACATTTTGTGCTTTTAAATTTGTCAAAGAAGTCAATTGCCACTGAAAGTTGTTTAAGCAGAGTGATCATTTAATCCTGTTGCAGCAAGGAGAGAAATCAGCATACAGCTCAAAAAGCATTCAAGCATTTCTCTGCTCCTCTAAGAGTGAGCAGGATCGTTATACCTACAAGTTACACAAGCCCTCTGGTCGAGTACCAAGGTCACTAGCATAGACAAAACATTGTTGGGAGACACTCAGTGCTAGCACTTTCCCGTATTCCTGATGCTGGGAAACTTACATGAATCAATTACAGCATGGCATATATGTACTGCAACTACTACTACTACTACTGCTAACACATAAAGTGTACTACTCATGTCATATAGTATATTAAAGTTTTCTTCCACACTGGTGATAGAAATAGTGCATGATTTTTAAGTAATCAAAATGTAAACATTAATGATACATATTGATCCGTTTTGACCTTTTGCCGTACTGAAACAAATCCATTACTGGTGTGTTTGTTCACATTTATGTGTAAAGTTAATAAAATGTGTGGTAAAACTGACCTGTGATTGATTAATTTCTTGGTTTTTGTGTGTTGATGCCAATCTGCAACTGAGCTTTATTTCACAATTTGTAAAATGTATAACCTAACTAACATATAACGTAAAACACCTGCTGGAGTTGGCTCTGGGGATTGCCTGGATTTGTTGTTTGCTGTGAAACTGATAATGTGTCAGCGGAGTGTTTCTCTCACCAGTGCAGCCTTAGTGTCCTCCCTGGCATTGTTGTTTCTCTGATTTGTGGATTTTGGAGGGTGTCGGGCCAGGGTCTTCTGTATGCAGCGCTTGTCCTGCGGGCTGCACCGGATGTTGCTGTTGTTCGGGTGATCAGGGATGAGTTCATCCTGCCTCTCCATCGCTGCAAGACAAGGAGTAGTGCTTTAGCAGTAACATTACAATACAACATAATGTGTATATAGGTATAACTTAAACCATGGTCTGAAACACTCGCGGGGCTTACATCACATGACGTCACATGGTTTAATGATATGAACAGGCAGCATCCATTAATTTAATGACCCTTGATTTGCTATGCCATCAGATACACAGCAGGACGCTACTCTACTCTTCCTGTCCCATACAGCTGAACATACAGTGGTGAAATGTAGGCTAAAAATGAGGCCAGGTTAACCTCAAGGACACAGAGCAGTGTTCCCGCTCTGGGGGGTAATCTGTACCTCAGCTCTGGCCCTGGTACTTTTCAACTACTGCACCACATCCATGCCACAAGGGTTGTGGCATTTTAAACGTTACCACCCCTGTCCCACCACCCTCTATCCATTGTGGTCTGTGCCACATTCACCTTTGCATCCCTATAATCCTGCTGTTCTGTGGCCCTGCAGGCAGGCAGCTGCTTCCTCAGGAAATGCCCCCCCACCCCATACTACACCCACCCTCCACAACAACTTCTCTCTGCCAGATGGAGGTTGTTACAGGGTATTTTGCACTGTCACAAGTGGGCATGAAGTGGGTTGGTGTGGGTGGGTGATCTACGGCCTTTACGAGATGGCAGACCCGTGTTTTGTCCTTGGTTTCTGCTTGTAACCTGCAGCATTTTACAGATTGGCACTGCGATGAAAGGCCCTACAACCCATTTTGGAGCTGTGCTTCCTCTGATCACTGCAACAGATCTGAGCCCTTTTTTAATGTGTCAGGTCACTGCCAGGTCACTATGGCAACGCACTAAAGGCATGGCAGTAGCCTCTTTACTCGTATGCAATGTGGTTGCAGCTTTTTCTACTATGATCTGCTATGATTTGCTGTCTCCGCCCAGCAAAATGCCAGGTTGAGTGGTGGAGAGTGAGGGAAAACGAAGAGGTGGAGGGGTACGCACCTCTGACATCCATTTGAGGACAGATTGTAGATTAGCCTACTGGCTAGCTAACATTACATAATGGTGACGTAGTCTCAGGGCACTTTCACAACAGAGGGTGACAGTGAGGTGGAGGATTTCTCTCATCAATACAGCTTTCTGAGAATATATCTGCATTGTTTAATTTATGTCCAGTTGTTGACAGCTCAAAGAACATGATTTAATGTTGAATATCCAGGCCATGAGCTGCTTTACTCAAGGATTAATAGTTGGACCGGGTTCTACTAACAAGACTAGATTTTTATGCAGTTCGGTAATAGGGGTTGGAAGGTGAAGGAGTTTCTCTGAACTTTATTGACAGTGGCTTGGCTGGGGGGGTTGGTCCCTTAGCTGTTTGTATTTTTAGTCTTGTTGCCATTAGCCTTGCTCATCAGCACTTTCTTCCACAAGACCCAACAGGGTTTCAGCTGTTTACCCAGTCCCAAGTTGTTCTGTTCCCCTCTTTTGCCAGTTCGCAGTTTTCCGATTCCATGCTTTTTCACAGGGCGAGCCAAAGTGATTTAGAAGTGGGTCAGGGGTGCCATGTCCTGTTTGCTACCACTGCTGTTTTCCAGGGAGGAAGTCGCCACTTCTCTGTGTGGTTTCATTAGAATTGGATCAGCAGCTCTTGGCTTTCAAAATATAAGTGCATTATCAGCCCTGTTGCTGATAATGCACTGCACTGCACTGCCAGTCACAGGTGCATAACAAAGATAAAGGACTTGGGTGTAAAGGTAAAAACATTCTCCGAATCAGATACAGCCTACCCTTGTCTTCTGTTGTCTTTTGGGAAGTTTATCAAGCCCAAACTAAGCTAACAAATCCCATACAAGACATAAACAACATCTGAGTTTTGGAAAAATTAAACATGGTCCAGACCACTACCTGTCAGTATCAATCAAGGGAACAAAGTAAAGATTTGGTTAAGCTCAGAGATTGTTAGAGTGTGGGCATGTGATTTATAAGAGGGTCAAGATGGCCTTCTTAGACAATGAGCTTCGACAGATCCTTTCTTGCAAAGATTTCTTTCATGGCATTTCTGCTTTATTAAATAAACAGTGGAGTGTTACAGGATACACCTGAAGTGATAGAGAGGATGAACGGTATGGGAAAGAAGTGGAATTATCTCACCCCATTGGCAGAAATTTAAGATGATAAGCCTGAAGATGAGACTAAATGACTCATTAAGACGAACATTTCTTGCAGTGTGACATTGTAAGTGCACGATGTGAAACTTGCTGAACCACTCGGAATCCCCAGATCGAACATCCTTACAGGGCATATTGTCGACTGTTGTCAAATGACCTGACTGAGGCTGATTTTTCAACCCATTGACCGCACCACAATGTAGTGGCAATGCGCCAATGTTGGTTCTGTTACTATGATTAAATTTCAATTAAAGCTAGAGAAACATTCTGGGTAGAGCCAAGGGCGGGGAGATCTGAATTTGCCTCAGATGGCTCTCCTTTGTGAAACCAGATACTGTAGGATCATATTGTATTATTATAGTGATCATTCTCTCTAGATAAATGTACAGTCTCTGTGCTCAAACGTGTTTGTAATGCTGTAATGATGTAAGTGGCTGCTTTTCCAGTGCCAGCAAACCAAAAGCTTGCTACCAAAAACTGTTCCTGTCAGTCACCAGATTATCAGACCAGTCTGTTCCAGGCTGAAGAATTCTTTGAAACAGTTAATCATCAGAGTTGATACTTTTTGGGAGCATCTGCTGCCAAAATCGTACCACTGTAGAACTTGGGCCACACAAATTGTGAAGATGATCATCAAAATTTGCCTCACTATATTTCTTGTAGTTTGCTGATCTTGGCAGGTTGAACAATTTGGATGCTTAAGCTAAATGTTTTGAAAAATCTTAATATTCTTGCCTAAGCAACTCTGGTATTGTCTCTGATAACCAAGATAAAACACACATCCAAGTAATGTGAGCAGGCGTTGGACAGGAAAAGAAATCTGCCTAAAGGATAGAGTAGTAATGCTCCCAAAGGTTGTTCATTTTCACCACATGGATAAGCATTTCCATCGCAAAGGATCATCATTAGGAAAAATATGATCGTGACAAAAGTCTTTTGGACTGAAAAGATCTTAGTGGTGAAAATAGGCACACACACACACACACAGCAGTGTGTGGCCCCTTTCCCACAGTCAAGACTCATCATTTCTCCTCTTTTCAGGGAGCATTCCTCGTTTCCCTTGGATAAAACATGCCTAAAGAGAACTGAATTTGTGTCAGTCATCCAGCACTTAAAATTGAATTAAGTATTTCAAGTCAACCTCATGGTACTAGGTCGTAACTCCAAAGGTTGGACTTTGTCACTGCTTGTTCTATAGCCATATTTGCTTAGTGGTCTGTGAATCTGTGAACTCGGGTAATCCTGGCCATCTATGGCCCAATCCCATTTCTTATTTTCAGCCCTACCCCTCTTTTTCAAGTGCCCCTCGCTTTTCGACGTGCCCCTCGGAACAGAGTGACAAGGGGTAGCGGTTGAAATCTTCCCCTATGAAATGGGACAACCTTTCAAGACCCTGATATGTCATCAGTAGTCGTCGATGGCGTTTACGTAAACACACACAACGAGTTTGTTGCCGGACTACTATAGAATACTATACAATACTATACAATGTTGTCTTCAACTGTGGTGATTTCTCTTGCGTGGGCTATAGGCATCCTTTTGTGGTTGTCAGCAGCAAATCATGATTCGTTCACAACTTATAAGTTTCACACTATCAATCGATCAAACAAGTCATCAAATAAAAAAGAACACTGCTTCATTACCAGGCCACTTCATGACAGAATAGCGGTGCTCTGTAGGCTAGCAGCCCGTGCTCCGACCCTGCCCTGGTAGGGCTAAGTGGTAGAGGTAAGGGGTGTATTGGGATTGGGCCTATCACTTGTTGATGCTCTGTTACTGCACATGACGAGTAGAGCCACGAATAGAGGGAAACCTACGGTAGCACTGAATTAGGTCAAACTATTTTGGGTCATATCAGCTTAATTTTGAATAGATTGCTGGTGTTTCAGGGTATGTACAGAATCAAGGCCCTGATGAGTGGAACTGCAATCTAAAACAAACAATACTCAGTACTTGTACTCTGTGCAATGACAATAAAGTTGAATCTAATCTATAATCTAATCTAATCTATAGCAATTCTACTACCCAATGCATTGATTTAGGAGGGTTTTGTTTTACGTATATTTATGTTGTCTGGCACATTTGTGACATGGTCAAATTATTTCATATTTATGAAAGGCATGAACTAACATGCCTAACATAACTAACCCCTCCTCAAACAATACCCTTACATGTCTAAGTCCCCAGATGTTATCAATACTGATGTGGATTGCTGCAATGTTCCTGGCAAGTTGGTATGAGGCTGCTTTAATAGGTTCACATATGAAATCACTGCGCTTTGGGATTCACTGTCCTCTTCAGACAATGTCGGATTGTTTGTGTATCTCTACCTCCACAGCTCCAACACTAGAAGGGGGTCCTTCTCCCATGGAGGAAGGCAATTAGCTAATCACATTTACTCCTGCGTAAGAGTCCCAGCTGTACAAATACAGCGCAAATACACAACATCAGGGGACATCTGCCGAGGAGGGTTTGAGCAAATCCTCATTTGGCACTAAGAAAGCTCTCCCACATCTTAAGTCACTTCATAACTCACAAAAAAGAATGTTTCCTCGTACGAAGACGGAGGAGAATCTGGGTTAGCATGCTGCTTTCATAAAGACTGTAAGTTGGGCGTAGCTGAGTAGAGGGCGTGAGTCTATCAAAATACTTAACAGCTTCATTCATCCAACTCTTTTGGTGCCTGAAGGTGTAGGGTTTTTCATATCTGACATCTGTGTCTGTTTGTAAATAATATCCGTCTCACAGTTACAGGGAAGCATTTGAATACGACTCCAGGGGCGACTCGGCTGGAACGTTGGAATGGATGCCAATTGCATGCAAGATGATTTGTTCCAAGTATTAAGAGAGGGTTTCTAAGAATGGGATATTCAGAGGCACCGAGAAGGTCCTTGACTTTAGATGCAGAGTAGTGCTTGGTGTTGCTATGGAAATTGAGTTTATGCATAGCCTTAAGGTTGATTAATGTTTGAGCATAGACATTGAATCACACCATATTTAACCAAAAGGGCTGATAGCGTATAATACATAATATACTATATTAACATTGCATAATATTTGCATTGGTACTTAGGAACCAGCCTTGAAAATGTTGTGACATAATCATCATCATAATCATCAGCCAACGCAAACCTTTGTGATACAAATGTTATGAGGTAGAATTTCTAGCTGTGATGCTTCAACTATTAGTCTGTACATCTGAATTCACTTCAATGGCCAGTCAACATCTGCCTCTATCGCTCTATCGTGTCCTTTTTTATTATGAATTCTCTTGGTTTTTAAAAACCCTCTTCTATTTTTATCTAGCATGTTCACTGTTGCTAGGAGTGGAGCAGTGTGGGACATGTATTCAGGAGATGCACCCCCTGGTTTAATAATGCATAAGTACGGTGAATGCGCCTCAAAAAAAAAATCTCCTACTTGTGACTGGAGTTGCTCTCCCCTGTGCTTTTCTGTCTCTCTAGTGCCAGGGTTTACATTGAACATTCTTATACAGGGGATAGTGAGCTGCTGCCCAGAAGAATTGATTTACAGTGAGATTTATTGAGCAGAGCTTCCCTGCTTTGTTATGACAGACTCCGGGAGTGAGAAGGAGTGGGGAGTCAGGACTCTACACTCAGATTACAGAAACACTAAAAACAAAACTTCTGAACTTTCAAAAATGTTCCATCCATTGCCGCCCCACCCTGGAGAAACGAACAGAGAGTCCCCCCAATGCACTATAACCCAATTCTGTCCCAGTTGATCGGACAACAGGGCATCAAAGAACATAAACAATGTTTAGGGAAAACATTCTGCAAGATTAAGCGGTGCGGCTGCATGGAGCTGGGCCAAGATGAGAGACTTCCTTTTTATCATGCTCTAAACAGCTTTCCTCTTCTTTCTGATTCCGTTTAGTCACGCTATGCGCCGGCCTAACCTATGCTGGCCCCGCACAGAGAGCAGAAGGCTCTTATTTCGACTCTGGCAGCCAGAGTGCCGATGAGCTCATCCTCGTGAAGGAGCTGGACGCGGTGGGCGATGCGCTCGAAGGCTTGTGAGGACTGGGAGGGGGGAGCGGTCCACACAGGGCCAGGGGAAACAGATGCTGCAGTGGAGACAGAGTCTCTGGAAGTTTTATGTTGGCTAAGTTGATCCAAAACTTTGGCGTTCTGGCACTAGTAGGTAGCCTACTGCCATTACCAGTAACCTTCTGGAAGCCGAGACCGAGTGGAAACAACGTTGGGCCAATTAACAGATGATCTGGTCTTAACATTCACCTCATATGCCATAATTAAAATGACAAATGGTCCATCTTTCTGCTTTGGGAAAGCAGAGCAGAGGGAGAAAGACGGTAGACTTTAGGCAGTATGAGACCCATGTAAAAGTGGAAACAGATCTTCTGCTTTTTAAGAACAATACACAGACAGAGGAAAGGATACAGCATGAATAAGAAATGTGCCGGGAAGAGCATGATAAAGACATCTCCAGTAGAAGAGGAGTTAAGACGTCTTCAGCAGAGAGCAGGAGGAGGAGGAGGAGCAGGATGAATGGGGGCATCCATGGAAGAGCTCCAAGTGAATTACTGATTGCAGAGAGCTCTAATAGCCCCAGACTGGCCACACTCCATTACAGTCATTTCATACAGCAGACAGGCAGCTTTTATTACCTCCTCTCATTACAAATACACACACACACACACACACAGAGACAGACACAGACAATGCATTTCTGCCTGCACTTCATGGCTACCCGCCTGTGCACATGAAAGACCTCCGATTAACATGGATACGACAGGATACTTGCACACACAAAGCTTGCAGGTGAAGTGAATGATTGGCATCTGTCCAAAACAAATGCACGGCCCCTTTACGGAAACAGACATCGTCTAACTGGCCCCACGCAAAACATGCAGTGTACAGAGGCATGCAGACACATGACGGAGCATGCATACGAGGCTCGCGTGAATACACGCCCACCACCAACCAGCGACCGCCACAGCGCTCCTCTCTGAAACCCGCTCTGCGTCTTTACAAGCGAGGGCCCCTTTCAGCAGCAGAGAGGACGCAAGACAGCAGAAGGGACTGCGTGCGCTCTCCCTTCAGGCCATGCGCAAGGAGTCGACGTGTGCATGCTCTGGTTCAGGGCTTAGCCGAGATTAGGGTAAACAAGCGGCACATTGTCACACCCCATTCTGACCGCTGCCCGGCTCAGGTAAGACCCAGGAAGCAGGGAGAGAAAACATTCTGGTCTGCACGGGCCACGCAGGGAGACGCCGGTCAAGCTTCGGAGAGACCTTGTCAACTAGCAGTCGATACATACTCCATACCCTGATGGTCACCATAGTATCCTGGAGTTAGACATTTGAAAAGATGCCCTATCATTCCTACATTTAGGTGCATTATACTCATGTGCAGTGTAATTTATAATTAACAATAGAATTCATTTCAACAAGGATAAGTCCCCCTCAACTTATCCAATTCACATACAGCCATTTCAGTGCGCAGACTCTCCTGGACCATCCAACCCAACCCCCCAGCCTCTCCTCACCTGAGTTATCCTCCACCTCCCTCTCGTCGGTGCACACCCCCTGGCCGTGCATCAGCGAGTGCAGGGGCCTCTCGATGCCACGCGGCGGGTAACAGCGGAGACCCGTGCCGCACCGGGGCGAGTAGACGCC
>CABFOP010042251.1:0-10182 GCA_900683385.1 Anoplogaster cornuta
ACTTAAATAAAAGTACCAACACAGCAATGTAAAAATACTCCATTACAAGTAAAGGTCCTGCATGAAAAATCCTACTTAAGTAAAAGTATATAAGTATTAGCAGGAAAATGTACTTAACGTATTAAAGTAAAAGTAGTAGTTTGGTCCCTCTGACTATTTGGTGGAGCTGTGAACAACTCAGACATCTGAAATGTGACCCCGACTACACACTGCTTTTTGGAAGACGTCAAAAGACCAAAAGGTTGGAAACCACTGTTTTCATCTTTAACAATGTGTTGTATTTTAAAATATTGGTAGATTATCCATTGTGTCAAATCTTCATCTGAAAAGTAACTAGTAACTAAAGCTGTCAGATAAATGTAGTGGAGTAGAAAGTACAATATTTCCTTCTGAAATGTAGTGGAGTGGAAGTATAAAGTAGCTTAAAATGGAAATACTCAAGTAAAGTACAAGTACCTCAAAATTGTACTTAAGTACAGTACTTGAGTAAATATACTCCATATTTCCACCACTGCCCTGTGAGGTGTTCTGAAGCTCCCCTCAAAAATCTTTTCCTGTTTTTTTTTTGTGTGGCTATGGAAGCAAACAAGTCATTGCTAGTTTTGTGTTGTTGTTTTGCTGCGTGTGTTTGTGTTCCCCGCTTTCCCACTCATGAATTCCTGCATCTTTACGGTTAAGAGCAGAGGACTCTCCCTCGTCTCTGGTCCTGGCGCGGCTCCAAGCGCGGTGCCTGATGAAAAAGCAACAGCAAATTCCAGGCTTTATTAGCTTTGGGCTCAGAGATGCTTGTTGTATCATATTTGACATGTCAGGGGGCTGATCACCAATCCTCACCACTCTCTCTCCTTCTCTCTCTCTCAGTATCTCTCTCCCTACAACAAGAAGGCCGTTTCTCTGCTCTGAACGAGGTACGATGGGTTCATGGTGGTTGCGTGCAGACGCGGCCGTACCCTCAATAATTATCTTGCCGGCTTTGCCTCCAGGTGTTCAGCAGACAGCTAATGACGAACTGTCTGAGGAGAATGCGAAGGCAGTGGGTGAGGCGGAGCGTTATTAGGCGGGTGGGGGGGGGTGGGAGAGTCGCTGGAGCTCAGGGTGAGCCTGAAGAACGGGAGACTGGCGGGAAGCGGAGCTGAAGGACTGAAGCAGTGACAGGCAGTGTGATATCTCTTACTATACATACAGTACCAGGTCAGAAGGTCTGTCGGTCTTTCAAGCAGTCAGACAATCGCTCACTCACTCGTTCACGTGCACACTCCCGTGTCAAGCATGCACAACCTATTTATAGCATTGAGTCCTATGATTGCACCCAGGTGTGCAGAGCATATGCTGTCTTAGCTTTTTCTTGGCTTTAACAAATCTGTCCCCAAGGTTTTTCCACTCATTATCAGTCTGCAGACATTTGGTGATTTCTCAACAAGGTTACATGTTTTGTAATCGCTGCACAATGGGTCATAGGAGTGCCAGTGCCAGCAAACTTGCTCTTGGTCCAGCTTGGATGAGTTATTTATTGCGCCAGAAGGGATGTGCGGTAGTCTTTTCACCGGAAATTTCTGCCTCACCACTCTGATAAGCCTATGAATGTACTGTATTTGCAGCTTCTGCATTCCCCCCCGTTAGTTAACTGTTTCTAGATGTGCACGGCGTATCTGCAGAGCCTCACAGACGGGTCCCTCCAAACGCAATTCATTTCGTATGGACTCGTGTCCGCCCAGGCAAGTTGCCCGCTTGGTAATTGTGGAACTTACTGTAGAGCCAAAATTCAGCTAGAGCCCGGAGGAATGACCGTGAAAACGAACCAAATCTTGTTTGTGTGGTTTGGTGTCCAATCAAATTGCTGATTGTGCCACAACCTGCACCCCTAACTTGCATATTATTGAACTGATTTCAATTTTTTTGCTTGCAAGCTTGGTTCACACCGCAAGCTACCCCGTCACCCCTTGCGCAATGAATGCTTCTGCCCAATACAAAGTGAATGGAGGTAAAATGGTGCTGTCTGGTTACACCCTCTCCGTCTCCTCCTCCCCACCCTGTTATTGCACACCCAGTGGCAGCAGGTATGCAGTTAACCATACACAATGCCGTAATTCCCTCTGGACAACATGTAAACAACAGCGGTGTGGGAAAACGGAAAGGAATGTGGAGGTGGTTTGGTCGGCTGATTGTTTTATCACATGAAAACATGTTGTGCTACCAAGCAGGCAATTTTAACAGAGTAGAATCTGCAGGTAGCTGGAAAAGAGTGACACATTTCAAAACTGGTTCTTGGAGAATGTATTGGGCACAGTCCAGGTTTCTATAGAATAACTATACAACAATAGATTCATTGTAATGAATCCTTCATTATCTCATAATTAGCCATACTGCACCTGCACCTTTACTACTACATGAACTGAAGAAACACCTTGACTGCCAGGTATTTGTAACTTCATCCGGTTGGTGGTTTTCATCTATAGGACCATGTGATCCTTCAAGTTAAAACATGAAATCACTGAAATTGGAGTTACGACACCCAACGGCAACATTATACAGGGCAGGGGAACACACAATAGTGCTTTGTGTGTACGAGTGAGCACGTGTTTATCTGTATGTTTGCCCATGTGTGTATGTGTGTATGTGTGTTACTGTGTGTATGCACACGTCAACCTATGGGTTAATGTCTGCGTGTGCATCCGTGCATGCGTGTGGGTGTATATGCGCTCACACACACAGGTATTGGAGACACTGACAGCCAATGTATCTGTGAGGTCAGTGGTTATCTGGTCTTTCTCGGCCACACAGAGGGAAGATTTCAGAAGCCGACGAGCATCAGAAACCTCTTTATTTAACCTAGCGGACGTGCTGCCTGGAAAGAAAGAAAAAACCTAAGACATGAATGACTGAATTCCACATTCATTCATCAATAATGGCTGTGTAAATACCAAGTGTTGTGGATACAATTATACCCAATCAATCAAAGCGTTCGCCGTTTTCTTTCGGGCCGCTGACATCATGCTCTTGCCAACACGGAGAACAAAGACAAGGAAGGGTGTAGTCGCTCTGTGTCCACACCAACAAATCCAACATTTGTATACAAGACCATTTTCTTCCCCGTGTGTCTGTCTGTGTTTCTGTGTGTTGCACCTGGCTGTGGAATCCCGCCTGAAGGAGCTGCAGACCGAAGTCGTCTTATTCTGAGGCTACCGGACTCTTATTAGAATTTATGTATGTTCACAGTTGGAGTCGTGCACATGTCTTCAGTAATCCATGAACACATACCAAGTGTGTCTGTTATCCCCCCCCACCTCCCATGCACCACACACACACACACACACACACGCACACGCACACGCACACGCACACACACACACGCACACACTGGGACTCTGAACTGAAGACACACAGTAGGAAGAGAACAGCTGAAGAGGAAAAGGGAGAATAAGTGGAGAAAGATGAACTCTACTCAGCTGTTTCCTCTTTCTTTTTATTTTTTTTTAAAGAAGAATGGGCATTTGCCTTCATAATGTAGTTTTTTTGTTTTTTTCCTGTATTTCGACACAAAGAAAGCTGAGAGGGACACAGGAGAGAAGACTGTGGAGAGATCCAGTCAGCCAGGCCGGTGTGTGGGGAGATGGGACCACCTCTGGGCAGAGCTGTTTCCTCTTTCTTTATCAGATTCCAGATAGGGGAGCAGCGGATACAGAGAAGAACAGAGGTTATGGGAAATAAAATGGTGGAGGCAGATGCTGTGTGCACACCGATCCTTTTCTTTTTTCATATAAAAAGAAAATGACATGTACCAACAAGGTGAAAGATCACCACAACCACACAAAGTTGCTTTCTTTCTTTCTTTCTTTCTTTCTTTCTTTCTTTCTTTCTTTCTTTCTTTCTTTCTTTCTTTCTTTCTTTCAGTCCGAGTACAGAAGACAATTACTAAACACAATACTGGTTTGGATTTCGGCCATCTGCAGTGACTTTCCTCTCAACCTTGGGAATGTACGTGGGCACGTCTTCCTCCTTTTCTTAATCCCCTCTCTTGTTCTTCCTCTGCCTTGGCTGAACACCGTGACCACTTAACTAATTATGTTGTGAAAGATGTTCCGAGGGTGATGATGTGGCTTTTGGTTTCCAGAAGTTTCCAAAGTAAAGGACACAGGTTCAGGGCTTCGTTTAGAACGGGGGCTGGGCCATGGAGGTCCGAGACTATGCAGGTTTAGAACTGGTTTTGTCTCTATTGATTTATAATCCTGTATGGATCTCTGGTTTTGCTCATCATCACAGGTCAGCTACAGAACAGTGGCCCTGGAAGTTGAAAGAGTCAGTGCCTTGCTCAAGCACACTTCTTCCACTACTTGCTGTAACAGGGGCTTGAACCCGGCCAGGCCTTCTGGCTGAGGGACGGTCGCCCTACTCCCTATGATCACAAATGATTAAATTATAACCATGTATTTAATTAAATTGTATTTCATTTCCATGTTTTCATATCTTGAATGATGACAGGAATTTGTTTTAGGTGTTTAATTCATGTAACCCACTGTCTTTGGCATCCAAAGTGATATCTCATAAAGTTACCTTTTAAGAATGAATGGCCCCTGATCTCTGTATACTGTACCTACCTAAACAGCACACAGTAATAAGTGAATGTCTTGTACATGATATATCATTCTTTAAAAAATGATGATAATAATAACACACTGTAAATTTGTCCTGACACAATGAAACACTTCTTTAAAAATGTTTTATTTACTCACCATTTACTGGTCCTTTAAAACCTCCAACCCTACATATGAAATCAATAAAGTATATTCTTAGTCAAAGTCAGCCCAACTTTCTTTCCTACATGAACTTTGTATTTCAAAGAGCTGTCACTGTTCTTCCTCTCTCATCTGTGAAGTTGTTGTTGAGTGGGTTTGGTTGCGCGGTCGTGACCTCGGTTTCGGAGGTCCTGCGTGGCAGCAGTAGCCCCTGCGCTGGCCGTGGTTTTTCACATAACTTACCATTTATATGGCCGGAGGGACGGAAGGGACAGAGGCTTTGTAGAACAGATGTTCCTGTTCAGCCGTAAACCCAATTATCAAGCCCAGCACACAGCTATGGGCCAGAACCACATGGGCCCTGATTGAATGGCGGAGGGGGCAGCAAAAGCAGATCAGGCCCAATAAAGCGGCCACATCATGAAAACTGGTCAGCCTTTGAGGCCTGAAGATGAAAGGGACATTGACATCGCTATGGAGACTAAAATGAGAGACGTGGTCAGAACTAGAGGCTTTGGTCTGGGTAACCCGTTTATGGCTGCGTAATTGTGTGTGTATGTGTGTGTGCGTGTGTGTGTGTTTTGATGAGGATTGGAGGATGTATATTGTCATATTTATGATTTCAGTGTATGTGGCAGGCAGCCCAGCCAAGTGGGTGTAGCAAGTGTAACTCTAGGAGAGTTGAACCCATGACCTGCAGTTTGCTGGAAATCCTCTGCTATCACGCTGACAACAACCTGCTAGCAAACCAGCTGCCCACTGATAAGCAGAGGGCAATGCAACAATACATCACCGTAGTAATCATCTGCCACCAAACTCATCCTTTCATCCACCTTTCATTTTAATTGATCTTTTCTATCATTTGCTACTCCTTAATTTCCTCTCGGGGATAAGTAAAGTACCTACCTAAACCTTTTTAATTACTTTTCTTATTCTTTGTTCTCTAATCTTCACCTCTGTTTGCTGCTTGCAATTGTCCAGTTTCCCCCTGGGCAGCAATACTTTTATCTTAAGTTAGCGTATTAAAAAAAACATGCTAGATTTCTTTCTCAGGCACATTTCAACTTTATTCCATTCAATTGCGGTTAGATTTGTAAATACATTACATGAAACTGGTTGCACCTGTAACATCAAAAGAAATCCATGCTTCAAATGGTTGAAATGAATGAGCAAACTTTTGACATTTTGAATAATGCACTTCAAGCGGCAATGTTTTCTATATACAGTTAGATTAATTGCTTACACCAATCATTTGATAGCTTTGTCATTGGCACTACACGGCTGTAACTATGCCGCGAAGACAAGATCCCACCGCTGACATGATGAAAAACCGCCCGTCTTTAGGTAATCTCCTCCAGGTTAGAGTGAAACATCTATCCACAGAAACTCTAACTCTAACAGAAATGTAATTTGATGGCGCCAACCACAATCAATGGGGTTGCTGGATAAGAGCAGATTCATAGTGCTCGTTAATGAGCTTCTATTTTCCTGTGGGTATAAAGTCTTCAAGATGAAGTGCTTTCCTTTGGTGGTCGTGAGTTATCTCTAAAGTAGAGCGAGAGAGAAAGGGGATGAAGCAGCATTGCACACATTCCCAATCACTGATAATGGGGGCTGCTGGGGTGACATCAATTACACAGGCATAGCAAGCATTTCACTGGGATTACCTCACAATGAACTCCAGTCTCTCTCTCCGAGTCTGGCCTTTGACAGCTCGGAGAGGAAGAAAAAGAGAGCGCGTCGGAGAGAGAGGAATGTGATGCTGGAATAAACATGAAGGCTGAACAAGAATGACTGCATCAGTATGTAACAATATTCACACAATGGCTCAGCCTACCTATCAAACAAAAATGGTAAATCTGCTTATGAAACATTCATATTTGGCTAAAAAAAGGGGGGGACAGTCATCTAACTCTGCCTTGGATACACTTCAGGGTTCAGTGCAGCCGCCTGACGGGTTGGAATACTCGGGTTTGATTTCATCAGGGCCAATGAATGGAGCCAAAAGCCCCAAGGGGCTCATTGGGGGTGTGGTTAATTGAACAACAGGGCAAAGCGTTTGAAACACTGGAACTGGGCCGGGCTGTCTGCTGTCTTGCTGAAAGCCGATTGGAGGACGGTGAGGTAAGGCGAAGCACAGATTCTGCTTGTTAGTGGGCTCCACTCCTGTTCCTGCTGAACTGAGCCAGTTTTCAGATAAAACACTGATACCAGTTCAGTAGGCACAGGAGGGTATAGCCCGAACATCACCTCCTGGAATGGAAGGCTGCAGCCAGCATACTAACACAGTAGGCATTTCTTTAAAACCGATGTACAGAAAGTTACAAACATGAACAAGAGAGTCTCAGTATGAATACGGTCACAAAAGAATAACAGCAAACAAGCAAATCACCTCTGAGAGTGAGAGTAAGGTACACCCAGGTTTCCTTTCCACCATATAAGTCCACACTGTTGTCTGGTGCCAAAGTACTGGCACACTGGTGCTGAGCAAACTCAATTGGACAAGAACTGGGCAAGCCCTGACGGGTCTGACATTTAGCACCACATTCCTAAAACCCCAATAGACCCTTTGGCACATTCAAGTCCACATCAGACCTGGTTCCTTTTCAAATATTTTGGCATGCATGACGGTTCTTGCCAGGTGTACGGGTACGATTTGACCCAAGCAAAGCAAAACACTTATTTTGAAGGTTTTCCCGGTACCGTGTCTGACCCGTGTCACATGATCCCAACCCCGTAGAGTCTGGTCCACAAAACCCACGCAGCCCCTGCAATGGAACCATCATTCTTTAGTCATGAACTCTCCCACATTTGATTCTCTTCCAGTCTTCCTCTTTTCCCACCTCCCAATCTCTCTCTCTCTCTCTCTCCCCCGCTCCCTCGCTCTCAGCCTAATCTCTCGTCACTCCTCTCCTTCCCTCCTTCCCTCCCTCCTTTCTGCATATCCAAGATCATCAAGTTCTTTCCATTCACCGGAACAAATCCCCTCCGTCGAATCAACTATTTCACCTCAGGCACTGAACTTAGCCACTGTGAACAACACATAGCAGGGATCAATGCTCACCAATTAGCTAAGCTCTGTGCCTTTAGCAAGTGGCTGGCTGGCTTCGGAGGGAGCGGCGACTCACGCAGACCTTTATGTGACTACTCAGTGGTGACGTTGGTGGTTTGAAAACGTGCAATGCTCAGGGTCATATTGCATTTCAGTATTTCGGTGCGCCGCCAATGAGCGATCCTTGGGTATAGCTCTCTAGGTCACTGGACATTCCAAGTAGCGAAACGTGATCGGTCTCCAAAATTTGATACATTATTTAAAATTGGACCATTATCAAATCCATTTACGTTCACTTCCTGGCTGATTTGAAAGGGGAGAATAGCTTAGACAGTTTGAATTTCAGGCAGCTGCACATTTAAAATTGCATTAAAACATTTTCAAGGGAGACACGTGTTTTTGTGGTTTTCCTCGTGAGAAAACTAATTCCACAAGGTAATCTCTTGAAGGCGGAACACAGGAACCATCTGAGCTTAAGAATCTTAAGAATATTTCTCCAGTGTTTATTCCTTTGTCTCCGTGGCAACATCCGGAAGCAGCCAAGAAGACACAACACAAATACAGTAGTGTCCCGCAGTGGGAACATACCGATGTGGCTGGGTCACCTGGTGAGCTGTGAAGGAGTGGAAATCCCTGGCAATGTGATTTTTGTTTTTCTTTGTGCATCAAATCACGGTGCCAGGAACCCTCCCCACCACAGCACAGAGGATGGGTCTGGATGACTGCCCTCTGCCCGCTGAACCCACCTTCTCCATCCTCCTTCCTCCTAGACTCCAGATGTTCTCCCCTCTGCAGCTGTGGAGCACCTGTGACCTGAGAGAGAGCGAGAGAGTAGGGGGGGATATTGTAACAGAATAACAGTATCATATGCTCATTTGATAGATGGACGTCTCTGAGGAAATCAAACCCGAATGCTCAAAAGCCTGAATTGATTTGATCAGCTACGATGCACTTCAAACCACTCATGTAACCCTGGAATGTAAGACAATACAACTAACCTCTGTACCAAAAGTTATTAAGTTAGCTTGTGTGGACATGAGGAATGTCTCTGCGGACTTTTCTGTTGCCTTGATTTTGCGTCAGCAGGATGCAGCAGATGTGGAGCCTGGTTGGAAGTGGCACACCCAGCTACCTGACCAGCCCTGTTTGATTAAAGGGACTTGGAGACAAAAACAAAACATTGGTTTTGGATTTTTTTTTTGGCTGGGGCCATGCAAACTGTCTGGCACTACTGAACATCAATACTCACTATATATATATATATTAATGCCAGCCTAGGAGAACTGGATATCAGGCATGCGGCCCAACAGGCACCATGCCCATAAAGGATATCTGTCTATCTTAATCAAAGTCGAATATGATAAATGAATGTGGCTCTGTTCTGTCTCCGTCTCCCATTAAATATCGAGTGTTTCATTTCTGTCCACATCACTGCAAAACCCTTGAAGTTGCTGGGTGGGTCCGCGAGGGGAGACATACACAAACAAACTCCAACTCCTTTTACAACTTCCTTCTTGCTAAATTAGAATGTCACTGTGTATTATTATCTTTTGTTGTTTTCTTGTTTATGCCATTTTGCAAGACAAATTCCAGGGCCACCCTGGTGGGACGGGGATAATGACAGGATTGTTGAGTGGTGAGGAGGAGGTTAGGGCTGAGTCTCGACAGTCTCTCATTGATCGGCTTGCATATACATTCTCAATGCCCCCTAATCTGTCTAAACCAATGGAGGACCAAATCTGAAGTTCCTTCCATCAGATCTGCTGCTCCAATTCTAAGAAGATGAGGAGAGTGTCCAAAGAGTAAAGGACAGACTTTAGAGATTCACTCATAATCAAGGCTGCAGCAGTTAAACCAGTCAAAGTAAATGAATGCATTATTATTCAGTGTATCATCCTCCATTTTGACATCTTGATAATTACACATCACTGTCTCTCTGTTACAGACGTACACTTAGGGCCCATAAAGGCATCACAGTGTCCGCTGACAAGATCCTGATGGCGTCTACACGTCGTTTTTACACAGGAACTGAGTGTCTTCCACGGTCCTGAATAATAGCTAGCCTTCTCTTGGCTGCGTGGCGTTTATGTGCAGAGCCACAGCACGTGATGATGTACAACCTGCCGGATCTTTTCCAGACAGAGAAATATGTCCGTCCTGTCAAGCAGCGTTAACGCTCTGCCGGCCCCTCCCTATCCTGGAATCGTGAATAAATATGTTTGTGGAACGCAAAGTTGTGCTTCACTGAAAGGCTGTAGGGTGAGGGGATGGGGGATTGCAAGTGTGTGTGTGTGTGTGTGTGTGTGTGTGTGTGTGTGTGTGTGGGTGTGTGTGTGGGTGTGTGGGGGAGGGAGCGAAAAAGTGGGGGTGTGTATTGAGAGAGTTTGAAGAGATAAC
>CABFOP010042274.1:1900-27323 GCA_900683385.1 Anoplogaster cornuta
CACTCTCTCTCTCTCTCTCTCTCTCTCTCTCTCTCTCTCTCACTCTCACACACACACACACACACACACTTGGACATGCACTCCTTCCATTCTTCTCTACCTGGGGCAGTGGAGGAGGCTGGAGAGACACACACACACACACACACACACAAAAGCCAATTGAAATGCTCCAGTGCGTGCTTTCTCGACATGATGCATGGCTGGTGAGATGCGGCCCGGCCCCACCGCTGCACTTGTGAGTGTACGGAAACATGCCGCCCCCCCCCCTTTCCAAAAGTCTACAGGACGGCGTCACCCCTCTACCTTCTCTTGCATTCAACTGACCTTCTTCGTACCATAGTTGCGTGGCTTTTTCATCATCCTGTTGTGCCATTGTGCATCATGAAAGCTTTTATAAAATATCCCTGCATACATTGGATAAGTGGATAGTGTCTTTCAAATGGATTAAGGCTTTGAGTGGAACAAGGAAGTGGCTGGCTAGAGGAGGTGTCTTTCCAGTTTCTGTTGTCGGTTGTTATGTTACACCACAGTTAAACTGGTTCCTCCTCTCTGCTCTCCATCAGAACTTACAACATTTCAAACCTTTCTTCTGGAAAAGAGGTGATGTTTTGCAGCGCGGATATAGCTCACGGCGCCGCGATCTACGGTTTGATTGTTATTTATTTATCATTGTTATCATCTGGTTTTGCTTTAAATGAAGATGGTCCGTTGGTATTGTAGCCACGCTGTTCAATCAAGCCACGGACACAGCTTTTTTTCACAAGTTAGGGAGCATAGCCTCAATTCAGGCTTCATTCCCCCCTCGAATAAGACACAGTAAAGCGACTCTGTGAGCCTTGGGCCGCCTGTGGTGGAAAAATCCTGAATTCTTTGGAGACGCCCGTTCCTTGGGCAGTGTGGTGCCACTGGACAAGGCCTTCATTGAGCAAGAACAGGAGTGGTCTTGTAGAAGGGATCCACTGGCTCAGCCTACGAAGCAACAGAGCTGTCCAAGGACGATTAAATATTTAAGGGCTAGGAAAGGAGGTCTCGGTGGTGAGTTAATATTGATGGGTCTCTCATCTTTCCTTCTCAAACTTGTGGAGTTGCCTCAAGAGGTTGGCTCGGCGCACCTGGAGAGGAACCTCACGTCTTCCACTTCTGAGCTAAACGCTCACCAACAGGTTTTTAAAAAGAGGCGGCATTACAGAGTCTTTCTGTTGAGTATGACTTTTTCCACTCTTTGTCCGTGCCTCCTCTGCCTTTTGGTCAGTCTGAAATCTTCCATCCTGACTAGCTTGTAACCTCACCCACTCGCTGTAACTGAAGTAACTGCCATGTCAGGGTTACCAGGAAGTCAGCAATGCAGCATGTTCTGGCAGTTGTCCACTGGACACCATTTACCAAAAAAAACCTTCTGTGTATCTCATAGTCATCTCGTGTTTTCCTTCTTCCAAATTGGTGGAATTAGATACTGAAGAATGCATTTTGGGTTTGGTAAGAAGGCAGATAAAGGTGTTGGACTTTTGATGGAGATGTGACAGGAGAGAGGAACCTTCAGTGCAAGTTAATGTGCTTCATAGTCAGGAAGATAACCCATAGGGAGATGATTATTATAGTCCTTACAGATTCATTTCATAGGGCAACATGATATCAAGGAGCAGTAATGTTGGTTATGACGTTGTTTTGATCATATATTTATCACAGCCTCATTGTGGCTTCTTTAATTAAGGACCACTACTGATCATATTTACTTTGTAAAGTTTGGTACCTCGTGGGATGAATCTGTGTAGTCTGTGAATTTATAGGACATTTACAAACATCAAAATAAATAAATAGCCTGAAATAATGTAGAATCTACTTGAGACAGCGGCAGATTGATTTACTTCAGGAAATGGTTTCCTAGGAGAGATAGACAACATGGCTGCGTGGAATGAAAGGTTTCCTGGAGTAATTGTCCTTGTGGAAAAACACTTCCTGGTTTCTCTCCAAGATCTATCCTTGGACGTCCTTCAGTTGCCTGTCTCTCTTCAGTGACATTTAGTTAGTCCATAACTGTGTGTGTTTGTATTTGGGAGTTCTGAGTGGAAGATATTTTCAACTACAATTGATGGACTAAGCGTATGTAGCCTATGGAATAAAATTACATAATGTTTTATGGAGTAGCACACAAATCACAGTTTTGTTTAAGCCTAGTTGTATACCTGATAGACTATTTTCTCTTTCCAAGCTTAAGAGAAGAAAACATCTCAAGAAAACCCAATACATATCCCTATTCCTTCCCATATAACATTGTAAAAATAATCATGCCTAAGGCTTGCAATTTCATTTTGCACTTAATCATTTTTGGATGGACTATTTAATTAACCATGATGCTGAGGGTCACCCCACCTTTTATCTTTTATGCCTTTTGATGTAGGAGGACTTTATCTCTGGTGAAACTACTGAAGTATATGAAGAACATGTGTTTAAAACATGTTTGAGACATTGAGTCAGTTTTTACTTTATTATTATCACATGTTGAACCTTTGCAGATGTCTCCAAGCTGTGGTTTAAAACTACAGCAGGAGTATCTCAGGAGAGAGAAACCCAAAGCTCCATATTTGGAGGCATCTTCAGATCTTTTGCGTGAAGAACAGAGGAGCACCACTACTGGTGGCCATCTTTGCACTGAACACAAGCGCACATCTCACTTCTGCTTTTGCTGACAGCCATGGCAATCTGCAGAGGAACCAATAGGAGGGAAGCTGCTCGCCCAGGTCTGTGCTCTTAAAGCTAAACAGTTCCATCTGTGTAACAAGATAGCAGAGCAAGCAGAGGCAACTCCACTCAGCTGAGCAGGACAGTCTGAGGACCTTGAGGAGCACAAAATGGTGGATGGCCATGCCACTGATACTCCAGTGTGATTGGCTGTGTCTCCTTTGCCACAGTAGGGCTGCTGTGTGAAATGGAGTCCTCTGTGTGGAGCGTTGGCCCAGCCTCGGCTCTGATGCAGAAGATAATTCTGTCAGCCCCGAGAGAGAGAGAGTGAGAGAGAAGAGAGAGCAGCCAAGTGAGGTGACTATACTAAAACAGGTTGAGCAATAGTCTTCCAGAGAACCCTAGTCATGCATGTCTTTCTGCTTCCACCCCTTGTTCACACTGGAAAGCCTGATTTCCTGGGTTTGGTCTCGTCCGTGAAATCTTTTGTATCTACTATTTGTATCTTTCACACTTTTCCATCTAACTGACATGGCTAGTAAAAATCAACCAAGATAAAAGGTTAATTTGCGCTTGTGTTAGTGTAAGAATGAAGAGCGTGACTATGCAAGGGTATTCATTATCTAACCTTCACAACCAGCAGGCTTTAGCTCGGGGATTTACCAAGCAATTTTAGCCTTGAGGGTCATATACATATCTAAGGAGGCTCATGATTGAAAGGTAATAGATGCTTATGCTTGGATAGATGGTTAAAGAACTACATTGTGAATGGAGGAGTCGTTTGATTAGCCTCGTGGGGGTTTGCACCATGACAACCTGGAGACAGTAGTCACATGAAGGATGGCCATTAACGCTCATCTCCTCCTGATCTGCTTGGTCATTGTCTTCTGCCTGCGCAAATAGGCCAAACGTCACTACTAAGTGCTCTGTTTTGCAGCCATCCCCTTTTTAGAAGGAACAATCTGAGGGTTTCGCAAGAGACAAAGGCCGCCCTCGGAGAAAGGTTACTTGTACCACGACGGTCAGTTGCTCTCTTTTTGTGGTTCGGCCTTAGAAATGTGGAATTTGCAAGCTAGTTCTCTCAGATGGAGAAAGGAAACGTCTTGGTCTGTAACGTAAGCTAAGAGGAGAGTGAGAGCAGTGATATAAAGTATTAAAGACTGGCTGACTGGGTGGGTGATGTCAGGTAACCATCTGTCAGAGAGAGAGAGAGAGAGAGAGAGAGAGAGAGAGAGAGGCTGACACAGGCACTGTCTGACCTTGCAGTATGGACGACCCAGACATGAAATGGCAAATTATCATCTCCTCCCAGGATTAGCGTAGTATTGCAACTACAGGAACCATGGTAATGATCTCTTTTGAAGTAGACTCGCATGACGTTCTCAGTCAGCAGTATGCTTTGAGGTCCAAAGATCAGAATCCTCCCCCCTCTGGACTCGTCCTTTATTACTGAGATGGCACGTATGTACATTTCATGTAATGCACGAAGTTCAGCGTTGAATCTGATGGTAAAACATGTTTAATGATGTTTAATAACATTGTGAACACAATCAATCAGGATTCCAGTGAAGAACGGATCTTTCAGGGGTTAAACCTCTCAGCTCAGTAGCTTCTGCTTCACTTTGTTCCATTAAACCTATATTCAGCCAACGGTGGCCAGCCTAGAGCATGGTTCCAAATGCTATATGCATAACGTAAACACCGTCTACTCCTTTACTCAGAATCCCTATGGTTGGTTTGGGCCCCGTTGTGGTGATGTCTCTGATTGTGACATCAGTGAAGGTCAGACTGCAGACAGAGCAGAAAGGCTCTCAGGGCTGCAATGTCTGAGAAGCTCTGCACCTGTATTTACCAACCCTCACTGACAAAGGGCTCAGATTGCTGAGCTGGTTCCCTGAATGTTCACCTTAGATTGTTAGAAAAATCTGACCTTTTTTTTTCCACTTTCATTTTGAGATTGTAACCAGCAAAAGCAAGGTTAAAACAAAAGGTGTTCATTTTTAACAATCGTGTTAAAATGTGAAAACTAAAACAACTTGGTTGCATAAGTGTACACATAACCTCATAATACTGCAAATTTGCCTTCACCTGAAACCAGTTAGAGTGATGTAATTAGATCAAGTAAAACTCTTGTTATATACAGGAAGTGGGCAGACTCTACCATACAGTCCTGCGGTTATTTTAAGGTTTCTGTTGGCCTCTTGGTAGCTTCCATGATGTTCTTCCTCCTTGCTCAGGTCATCCATCTTACAGGAGATGACCTGATAGGCAAGGTCCTGATGGTGCTATGTTCCCCCCACTTCTTGATGATGGTCTTCACGGTCTTCCAGGAAATATTGGTCTAAAAAAATTGGAAATAAGATCTTTGAAATCGTTTTGTATCCCTCTCCTAATCTCAACTTTTTAACAATAAGATCTTGTGTTAGCTCCTTCTTAGCCATGATTGTCTCTGCACCGTGACACAGTTCTGGGCTGTGTGGTAGGGTGGCAAGATGGAGACCACTTCTCACTAAAAAGGGTATCCAGTTCTGTCTTAATCATCCAAGAAGACACAAATAATCTCCCAAAACCACGTGTAAAATGTCTTCTGGCCTGATGAAACCAAGGTAGAACTTTTTTTGGTTTTAATTCTCAAAGATATATTTGGTTTGGAGTGAATACAGAACATCACCCACATAACGCCTACTACTGCAGGTGCATCAGGTGCTTCTACTAAGTGTTAATTGAAAAGTGTGGACACCTAAGCAACCAAGGTGTTTTAGTCTTCCATTTTTAATACACTGTCAAACACGAGTAGCCTTTAGTTTTTGCCTTGATTTTGTTGGTTACTATATCCAAATCATTGTGGGAATAAAGTCTGACTTAATGTTTTTTTTTTTTATTTCAGGCCAGAAATCGTGATAGTTAATATTTCAGATGGGGCTTATTATGAGCATTTCTGTCAAGGCTGTGTTTGCCGGTTAATGCTTGACCCGGTTTGTTTTTAAATGCCATATGCTTCCTGAAACAGATTGTGTTGTCAGATTAACGCCAGTGTTTTTGTCAGGTGGCTGACGTGTCATCTCATCGTTCATTGTACAGTAGCCCCTTTTCAGAGATGCTTTGGACAACTAGCCCATCTATGGTTGGTTGATTCGTTATACACGATATGGTAGGACATGAAGATGTTTCGGCACAGCTGTTGATTAAGGTCCGATGCAAAGTGCTTAGAAGAGCGACACGTATCAGGATGCTGCCCTTATCTGCCATCTTTGCTCAGCATACTTGGTGACTGATGTTAGAAAAAACTTCCAAAAACTCCCCCAAAGACTTTGGATTAACGTCAGAGTTGTTTACGCATTGATAGTAACATCATTTTGAGGCTTGATCTTCACTTAACTTTAATGACAAAATTATTTTAAGTAGATTTTATTTAATGTTTGTCCCGATGTATCCTAAGCGACAAGATGTTGCTGGTGACACTACTGTCATTTGAGCAGCTCTATTCTCGTTTGTTCTCCTCCATTGTGCTCCATTCCATGCCACCCCCATCTCCTTCATTCCATTCCAGTAGACGTCTGATGAATGTTATGACAAAGCGCTTCTACTGAACACTATTGATTGCTCACATCTCCTCTGAATAGGCCCGGTCATTGATTGGCCAGGTGGGATCGATGTCTCATCTCTGTGTGTTCAGACTTCCTCAAATGTGCGGCACCATGTGATCATACCATTTAAGGAAGCTCTCCGCTCTGATGACAGAGAGGGAGGAGGACAGAAGTAATAGACGAGGTCACTGTCCACCTCTTGTTCATATCACGCAAATGCCCGAAACTCTGCTGTAATGAATCACATATTTGTAGACTAGAGTAATAAGATTGTTGTAAGAAGGTTGTAAGGTTGCGGCATTTTTAAAAATTAAGCTCAGTGTCAATTTCCATTCCATTATTAACATTATTACGATTTCTCCTCCATATATAAGAAATGAGGCCAAACTAACAGCACCTTTTAGTATTAGTTAAAGGAGTATGGGGTTGGATGGGATGGTTTGGATGCATGGAACATACAGCGACAGCACCTACATCTTACATGCTTATTAACAGGACAGAGGACTACCCTGCAGTGGTGGTTGTGTCTGTCAATACGGTATGCCTCTGAAGGGATGAGGCCGGGCCACAGTATTGGGATATGAAGGTCAGTCCGGTCAGACAGGCTTTCCTCTTTTGAACCATTGTTATCTAGGCTACTACAGTGCAGACAGATAAAAGCCTAACTGTGAGCCAACTAGGGTGTACGCTCACTGCATGCAGGCCAAACGATCGGTTCGAACCAGAGACTCTTGCTTCGGTTGGCTTGCACAACTTTTGAGTGCACCATTCCCATTCAGAAACAGAATAACTTGAAAGCGTGCATTAGGAAATTCCTGGGAGATCCTTTTTTTATGGAATAATGCCTTGTCACATATTTAGCTTAATACTGTATGTGTTTAGAGACCTTCATGTGAGGCTAAGCCATGACAAATCCATGACAAATTGACAGTGGAACTGTATTCTGAGGGTATTTGCAGTGGTGATGGTGCTGTCTGTGTATGTGTGGGTGTGTGTGTGCAGAGAGAGAGAGAACATTTGTGTTTCTTTACTGTGTGTGTGTGCGCAGGTGAGTGCATGTATGCATGCTTACATGCACATATGGGTGCATGTCAGCCTACAGTGGTACATAAACCTTAATTATGCTTCCTTGCTACCCTTTGGCTGTGGGTTGAGGGCCAGCAGCAGCTCTGCGTCTGCTCGCCATAAATAATACAGCTGGAATGGCCTTCTAATTATATCATTAATGTATTTGGCCCCCTATGAAAGAAGCGTTAAGTGATTTCACCACACTGGTTTTGTTTCTATGAGTTTGTGTCCTGAGCTAGCATGTTACAGGGATGGGATCAACTTCAATCCACTGTGGTGCAACATTATCTGACTGAAAAGTCCTTTTGTCTGCTTGTTATTACTGTAGGTCAACTTTGGGGTCGCTCCTTAACAGCGTATCATGTTTACAGGGGTTTCTACTAAATATCTAGCCTGTGATTTTCATAGTCTATTAATGACACTTTACTTGTTGTTTTACATGCAGAACTGTGATAAAACCTAATGTAGTGTTTTGTCTTGGCTAAGTAGGAGGCTACGGTTGAGTGAGTTTCGCATCAGCCAAAATGGAAATGGTCTGCTAAGATTCCCCACAGACATGGAAAGGAGTGACTCAGTTGTGCTGACCCTCTAGTCAGTGTCTGTGGTGGCTCTATTTGCAACTCAGGACAGCCAAGATAGTAGTGGCAGTCACTGACTTTCTGTTTAACTGGTTTGGTGTTCTGTCTGAGTAAGCCTGTTTTGGACCTGTTTTATGAAGTGAAGGAAAAAAATGGTACTGAAGTGACACTAAACAGATACCAAAATATGAGATTTTTATATCTACAGTACACCCCATCAAGAAAGAGTCACTTTCTGTGATAATAAGCATACTATAAGCTACTGGAAATACTGTAGAGCTCATGCTTTTTTATTTTCTGAAACAGAAATACCACAGGTCAACGTTACAACATAAGAAAGGTCTCACATTTAAAAAGTCCCCTTTTATCTTAAAGGTTGATTTTTCTGTCCTGTTCTTCTGACTAAGTGTTACAACAGGTTAGTACAGCAGCAGATTAAATTAAAAGTACACTCCACTTTTGTGCATAAAACATGAAAACGTCTTCATCTTAAAACCTGCATATGAAACTACAGCTCTTTTTCCTCCAACCATCCTCCATCTCCTCCCTCTCAAAAGCTCCACTGCAGAGTTGTTAGTCGTAGCATAAAAAGACCAAGGAAGACATAGTTTGTTGATGAATGGTTTGATTGGACCATTTTATGTGAAAAAGTGTGATGATTGGACAAAATTACAAGCACCTGAAGTTGGATGCTGTGACAGTGTAATCCCCTTTGACTTCCTGATACTTCCAAATTAAAGAAATTGTAGCACACGTGTATGAAGAGATTTAGAAACGGACAGAAAATCCCAGCTTTAGTGAGTCAAGCCCTCTTCACATTATTGTTCCAGGGAAGGTCTGGGGGTCGTAATGAGCACCCCATGTTATTTATCCTGTCTTGAACAAGATGCATCGGTTTGTTTCTTCTTCAGAAAAACACAAGTAAATGTAATCACATTTAACATACTTAAAATTAAGTTCTTTCATATTAGAAAGGAAATCAATGGAAAAGTTAGTTTTCCTGTAGACTCATTACTTTCTGTATCTTAACTATTTGAAATGGAAATGAAATCAAGGTAAATTAAGAGCATTGCAGTTATTTCAGAAACAGAAGTTACTGAATTTCTTTGAAGCCTCATGAATTGAACTAAAATTTCGTCCATTCATGAACCACATAGAGTATTACATTATAGTATACATTGTGCACTATTGTCCTGGATAATCCACCCTACACAGTAAAGTCCTTTAGTGATGTTTTTAAGGAACTGACATCAGATAGCAGGAAGAGGAATGGAAAACCGTCAACTTCCCTTAAATACCTAATCAAGAATTTGGTGTATGATAACAAAATCAAATAAAAATCTAATAAATGTTCAAAACAGGGATGTAGAGAGTTCTAAATCAGACTTTCCTATTTTTCCTATATTCCTTTTATATGCATTTCTGGAATCTCTTTTTTATTTTTGATTGAATATTTCTTTGCATAAATGGGTGCTGCTATAGTCAGATGTGTAGGCAGGTTTTTCACAGTGTCAAGTGTTAGCTGGGTGGGCAGGATTACACACTGCATGCATGGACTATGCAAAATACTGTACCTCTTTATCCACGTGAAATCTCTTTTAGCCATCGCTCTAACCTGCCCTGGCCACCCCAAAATGAATCCCACCTTGTCCCACCTTGGCCACCCCCTGAAAAATGTCTGACATGCACCTACAATAGGCCATCCATAGACAGGCTTGTGTGCTGATTTGCTATTTCATAGGCGACAAAGTGCCAAAAAGAGTGCATCTGAAAATAGGATCAGCAACAAAAGTAGATTACATATTGAAACGGATCAATGTTCATTACATTGTCAACTAAACACCAAAACTTAAAACTGAAGTAGATATCAACTGCTAATATCAAACTGCATTTCTTTATTAAAAAGTTGCACCATGTCAACTGTGGTTTCACAAGTGTGAAACAAGTAACCAATTTGCAGTAACAGGAAACAGCCACAAACTAGAGGCATTTCTGAAGGTGATTAGATACTGCGTGAGGAATAAGAAATCTGGAGTGAGAGCTTGTGATCAAGGACATTTACATCGACAGCCTTGAATTGAGGGGTACATGTTTATACATGGCCGTCCCATCAGCATGTTTGGGGTGACTTCAGCAACAACAGATTTTCTGGATGACCTGAGGTAAACTTCCTCCTACTAAGTGATAGCTGCTGTAGATGAGGAGTGAGAAACAATATTTTTTATTCCTGGGGATATTTAATAACCAATTGTAAAACGTTTTTTGTTTTGATCAAATTTGTAGAATTATATGAGATAATCTGTTTTGGAAATAAATTGAATGAGTTCCATTGTAGCATATCCTGTCTTGAGTTGGCATTATTCTTGGGGGAAAATGTGCTGCAAAAGTGGAAAAGTGCAAAAGACGGAGTCATATATTGCTATGAGGACAATTTTCATGGTGTGGGAAATACCCGTGCTGAAGAACAGTGAAATGAGCAAGGCGCCCATTTAAGTAGAATGTATTTTTAACATACTATAGTGGTGTGCTGCAGGGGTGTTGTCTCTTGTGCTGCAGTACACTTCTGAAATAATAACACCAAAGAATGAAAGTCTCTATGAAAAGCTGTATCCATGTAAACAAATCTCATTTGCACCAAACCTGGACTTCAAAATAAAACTCCCCAAAAGCAATGTGTTCTGACAGCTCGGTACCCTGGCAATGCAGATGTGCTGGTGTCTTACAGAGAGTACTGTTATCTAGACTTTATTTTGAAGCCAGGCTTTGGTGTTTACAAGGTTTTAGGGGTTATTATTTTCTGCAATTAGCTTGCATTCATTTCAGTTATAGAGGGGCTTTGCCCTCTCAGATACTACTTCTTGCTATTGGGGAGAGGTGAGAGGTTTGCAAGGTTTTCTGAATCATAACTATCATTTAAATAATCAGCAGTCCCTCTATAATTCATTTTGTGCTTTTAGATTATAGACACCATTCTTTGCAAATATGACCAAGTCTGCAAAATACAGTTTAGTTGGAATTCAGAAGATTGTGCTTTTAGTCCCCCCCCCCATTTGCTTTTTTATAACAAATGTATTCCTAACAGTGCTAAGTTGAGTTGAGATTTGAAATGTGCATCAGTATATGTGTGTGTATCTGTAAAATGTGTATTTTTGTCTATATACTCTATATACTTGATAGCCAGGTTAGATAGGTTACTGAGGATGCAGGTCTCAAGCTCAGTCATGTCATTAGATTTAACTTGGCATCTACAGTCTATGAGTAACTATTAAGCGCACCATGAGATGTTGATCCAGCGTGGCAAGTTCTCCAGGTTTGCTGACGTCGAGGAAGTGGCAGGGTGCTGTGAGAGTAGCCATCTTGATCTCCAGCTCCTCTATCTCCTGTTTGTGCAAGAGGCCAAATTCTTCCTGGTCCTGTGACGCAACATGTTCTGCTCTTCTGCAAATACAATGAGATCTTTCTCTACCGTCTTTCACTCTGCTCTATCTCCTCAGCAGTCTGGCAGAGTCTTACTAACCCTGGAAGACACTGTTGGCTGGAGAGATGAGAATTTCAAGTATTGTTTTGGTTGCTTTTGCAAGTCCCTTTTTTAACTTTTCTTGAAACAAAAAAAAAAACAATTATTGATTTTTCTCTGGTGTTGCTATCTCATCTCTGCAAAAATCAATTTCCATACCTGCTATCACAGCCACTGTATTTTCCCCTTAAAAACGCTGTCATTTTCAATCAGTGGGTCATTAATTATTGAGGCTCTGCAAGTTGACAAGATGCACATCCTGTCTTGTTTGCCAGATGAATTATCTGTAGCTGCGATGCTGGCTCTATAATGTAACATATCCGTGGCCATTCCTCTCCCCAATGGCATGAGATGGTAGCACCAACCAACAGTTAAGGACAAAACCTCTGTACTCCTTAATCAGCTTAATGCTGGCTTATTCAAAGGCCCTCTTTCAGACAGCAGCTGCTGTCAGCCAGTTTGAGTAGAGGGTGTGACTGCTGGCAGAGCTTGCCAATGCAGAGAGACCGGTTGGTGATTAACAAATGTCAGTAGACTTTGGAATCTGGGGAGCCCAGTCTGATGGCTTTGTCCTCTGTTGCTCACCAGTGAAGGTCTCCCAGGTGGCTCGGTCATGCTTTCACGCTACCTCTCTTATCCTCCCACCCTTCCCCTCCAGGCCTACTCTGCCCTTCTGCTTCTCTCTTCTTCCTCTCCACGCCTCCTCTGTCTACTCCCCAAACCGGGTTGCAGAGCTCTCCGAAATAAGGGAAGTTCAGACATGCTTTGCATTTTTAGAACCGCTTGTGAACTTAGCTGACGGTTTCTCCTCTGGTTTTCGTTGGTACAGCCAACACGCCACACTCGCTCGGACCTTCTGTGTTTCCCCTCGGAATGGAGCTCCAGCATTTTTCTGAAAAGCGCCTCATGTGAGACAAAATGTCCCCCAGAAATGAAAGGACCAGTCAAAGTCAGGCTGGCAAGAGTGTGAGATGTTTTCTGCTGAGCTGTGTGGGCAGAGGCTTGGGTACATGTACTGTACATCTGGCAGATAGATTTCCGTCAGCAGCTCTCCAGTGACAGGCTGCCTGCCTTTGAGGAAGAGGATCAGATCTGTGGGTCCATGTTGTGTGCTGACTGAACACCTAAGCGCACATAGTCAGCTCCTAAAATGGCTGCCCTTGAAGCTCAGCTCAGAGGAGGATCTGAGCAGCTCAGTGGCTGCCTGTTAGAGCCCCAGCTGAGCAGATGAAAGCAGTTTCACAATCTCACCCATTAACTTGGTGTGGCATGGGTACTGACTGGCTGAAGACACACAGTCTACACTAAGGCAGATGGTGGCTGTGTAGGAGGCGGTTTCTTTTTTTCTCCTCAGGCATTCCTCTCCCCTCCTTCTCCTGAAGGATTCTCTTGATATCCATGTCAAGGAACCTGGCATCAGAAGGCAACTTTGTTCAGAGCAGCGATGAACTGCCAAGAGAGCAGGGCGGGGCCCCTGGTAAGGCTGAAACCTGACCCTGAACAACAATGGAGCCCCTGGCTGCTCAGGGACATACTGGCAGTTTGGCCAGCTCACATGGAGCTCTCCAATGGCTAGCTGGTTGTGGGAGCAGGGGCATTAATAATCATAACAAGTCAGAATCATTTGTTTACTACTTATTTATTTGTTTACTCAGTCAATCAGTATATACCTTTATTATACTTGTCAAATGTACATAATCAAAGTGGCCAAATAATTTCATGTCAGACATTCCAGTATAATTGTGTCATGGTCAGTCGCATCTTATCTCTCTGTGGATACTTAACTGAGGCAGTCTTGCACTGCTCATCCAGTCGTTTCAGCGTGAACCGTCTCTTAAAGGTAGTACGAGCAATTCTGAAAGTTCTTTGTTTACCTTATTTACTGCGACAGAAGAGTTGCGCCGCACGGTGTCGAAATGTGGACCGGTGTGGTAAATGTGGTGTCCAGAAGTCCGCTTGTCCAATATAGTTCGGTTACGGTGTTTCAGTACAAGAGTCCATAGCGGCAAAAACGCGGCTTCCTCGTTAAGGCTCGTTAATTTCCTGAATCCTTTCCTCGGTTTTCAGCGACCAAAGAATGACGAATTATATCACCGAAGTTCACCGACGTGAAGTGTTGTAAATGTGGTGTCCAGAACTCTGCTTGTCCGTCCGACGTATTTATTACAGTATTACAGCTGCTACAGACACCGGATTTTTTCCATTTTTTTCCCAGAGGACTTGATTTATTGATTTCTGTCAGGATATAAAGACAATTTCTACTAATATAACCGAAAATGCTGCTCAGAACATTGCTCGTATTACCTTTAAGTCACAGGTTGTTTTTTCAGTACAATAAATGTTCATCATATAGGCTGTGGCTTGACTGGAGGCTATAGTTCTATAATTAATAGGCCTAAATTAGGGCTGGGTGATATGGACAAAATCAAATATCACAATATTTTTGACCAAATACCTCGATATTAGTGGTGCAACGGACCTTAGTTTAGCCGTGATCCGTACGGACCGCCCCCCACGGTTCAGCACGCATATGAACCGCGGATTACAGTTTTACTACCGCTGTTACTTTTTAAAGTAGTAATTGCCTAAATCTCGATGCAGAGTTGCATTGAAACTAATTAAATAAAGATATTGAAACTGGATTGGTTATAATCTCGGGCACAGAGCAGGTAAAATAATGTAGCGTCATAAAGATAATTGCAGCGATCTTTTTTTGCCGTATGATCTATTTTTAGCGAATGTGTCAAGCTGAGCAAGACGTCACAGGAATGGTATTTCAAAATAAAAGGTTGTATACAATTTTTTTTTATATCAGTCGACGTCACTGCCCGAGTTGACAAATCGATTAGTCGACTAATCATGCCCATCCCTAATGTAGGCATTGTGTGAGAAAGCGATATGAGAATGGCAATACATCACATTTGAAGTGTTTTTTTGTTGCTGATCCGAAAAATGATCCGATCCGTGACTCAAAACCGTGATACGATCCGAACCGTGAGTTTTGTGATCCGTTGCACCACTACTCGATATCAATATTGCGACGATATTGTAGGGATGACTATTGATGATTTCACAGAATATTTCCATAGTGAGATTTTTGATGAATAATCATCAGTAATGTGGATATAATGACTAAGTGGGTAAAGGCAAATAATAGAACAGCTAGAACAGTCTGGTATGTTCAGGAAATGACATCACTTTACTGTAATGGAGCCTTTAAAACCAGGACAAGACAACATTTATGCCATATCACAAAATCACGATATCCAAAATGTAAGACGATATCTAGTCTCATATAGATATAATATTGATATATTGCCCAGCCCTAGCCTAAATACAGCAAGTATTAACTCTAATTATAAGAATCCTATAATAAATACAATACAATTAGTGGCAAGCTATTACATGTGGGATATTGAGTTGAGATCTGTTTTATCTGGGTGTCATTATTGGCATTGATTTGGCCTCCTCATGAGGGTTGGCCTTTTCACCAAGAATCTCAGGAGATTTGAGGTTATAGCAGCACAATATTATTTTTTGTCATATTCCAGACATCTTGCAAAAATGACCCGCAGAATATTATGATGTGGACTATTTTTTTTACATCAAGACCAAGGGATTATACAAAAGTGTGCACAAAAGGTCATACTTGTAGTGCCAACCCATAATCCTCTTTGAATGCATGCAAAATATTCCTGTCTTTGCTTACCAGAATGCACAGATGACCACTTCTGGCAAATGTAAATGTTTGGGGAAGTAGCTCTGAGGTTTTGGTAAAATGTGTGTTTTAGTTTGGCCCCTGAGAAAATTGCTCATCAATCTGTGACCATTTTGAATGGCAATGGCTTACAGTATATTGAAATGAAAAGTGTCTTGCTGTGTCAGTACACAAAGGAGAGTGGACAAGAGGAAAAACCCACTTGATGACAATGCTGTCATATGCTGTCATGCCCAATCTTCTGGCCTAGTCATTTTTTACAGTTGCACATATACAAAATTGTACTGTACACAGTATAGTTATATACAATATTTTTTGTTGCTGCCCATTTCTGATGATGTATTAAAAATGGAAAACACCATAAGTGTGCACGCCCATTTATAATTGGGGTTTTGTAATTAAGATTTAACTAAACATGTTGGACAAAGCTAATTTGCTTTCACCTGGAATAAATTGAAGTGATTCTAACTAGATCAATTAAAACTGGCATTTTGTTTCTTTGTTGCATAGTGTATGGCAAGCAGAGATAAGCATGGGTAACAAGGAGCTAACACAAGATCTTAAAGATCTTATTGTCGAAAGGTTCAGATTAGGAGTTAACGGTGAAGAAGACCATAATCAAGAAGTGGGGGAAACATAGCACCATCAGGACCTTGCCTATCAGGTCATCTCCTGTAAGATGGATGACCTGAGCAAGGAGGAAGAACATCATGGAAGCTTCCAAGAGGCCAACAGAAACCTTAAAATAACCACAGGATGGTAGAGTCTGTCCACTTCATGTACTGTATATAACAACAGTTTTACGTGTTCTCCACAGTTCTGGGCTGTGTGGTAGGGTGGCAAGATGGAGACCAGTTCTCACTAAAAAGGCTATCCAGTTCTGTCTTAATTATGCAAGTTAATCTTTAACTTGCAATTAATAACCTCCCAAACCTTGTCTTCTGCTCTGTGAACTAAGGTAGAACCTTTTGGTCTTAATTCCAAAAGGTATGTTTGGTGCCGAGCCAATACAGCCCATCACCCAAAGGACACAGTACCTGCTGTCAAGTACAGTATGATGGTGGCAGCATCATACAGTACTATGGGGCTGTTTGTCTGAAGTGGGGACAGCAGCTCTGGTCAAAACAGAGGGGACAATTAAGCTGAATAACACCAGATACCAAGGCATTCTGGGAAAAATCTGCTGCCCTCTGAAAAACAAAGCTAAAAAAAAGAAGAATTTAAAGTAAAATAAGAATTTCATCTTTCATGATGACAGTGATGGAAAACAAATCGTAAATCCAGTTGTACTTAGTTGGTGGAGTCTAATCCAAACAGATTTACCATTGATAGCAAACGTTGCTTCAAATGGGTATTAATCGAAGGGTGTGCACACTTAAGCAACCAAAGTTTTTTTTGCTTTCCATTTTAGAAATGGGTAGCCTTTTGTTTTTACCTTGATTTTGCTGGTTGCTCTACAAATTATGAGCTTACAGTAACTACCTTTCTTTAAATCCTACCAATCTTTAAATCCATGTGAATTATATGGTTTATGTGCTATGTTACATGGTTGTTGAGATAAAATGACGATTAATTAGAATGCCATGATACAAGATCTTTGAAATGATGGTCACATCATCAGCTTGTGTTTTTATCTGGCCAAGCCCAATGCAGAATAGACATAAGCCTTCATTTCTCTGTTGATTCATCCAATCTTATTTGAGAGCAGTTGATACAATCTGAAATCATAGTCTGCTGTAAATACTGGGCTGTGGAGCCTCTCTCCAGCTGTTGCTTATCCCAAGGTAATACAAATGGGACAAATCAACCCATAATCCCTCCTCAGGCCCTCCATTGTTCTTGGAATGATGCTATAACTAAAAAATAGTATCTTCTTAGCATTCTGAGTAACATCAGCTTGTGCAGAATTCTCCTCTTTGTCATGTTTTGTGGCCCTCTATCCGAGTTTGTTGACAGCTTTAAAATTCCATTCATTTTAGATCCATGTAGTTTCTTCATCATAATGAGACAAATGGGTCTTTTCTGTTCAGTTTCTTACCCAAATAACAATATATATTTCCTTTTTGTAATTACGAAAACCTAATGATTTTCTAATTGTGCATGATTTATTTGTTTAGTACAGTATATCAGTGAATTGTGATTGGTTTGTTTTGGACATTAGGGCTGTGTAAGGCAAAATTACAAAGAAAAATGCAAATATTGTTTTGCCTATTTTTTTTTTTCTCAGAGGGAAACCGCCTCCTAAACAAGGTATTCTGGTGCTGTGCAGACTCAAATCAAGTTGCATTGTAGAGAACTAGATAATTCATTGTATTTAAACTTTGCAAACAAAGTTTTAGTTTCTTATGCATATCTTCTTATAAGACATGCTAAGGTTATGTGTCGTTGTCAGGCATTGGTGATCTATTTACAGAATTTTCTACTGTAGTCTTCCAGGAAGGCTACTCTCTTGAGGGGTTCTCTGGGGCTTGCAGACAACAACCTCGGGGATTTGAGCTTGATCAGAAGCAAAAGTAAAAGGACTGTTTACTTTCTCAGGTGTACTGTATAGGGGTCTAGTTCAGGAGTTCACCTCCCACTTTTTATCTGTTCCACACATCTACTCAAGAGTTTGAGAGTGGGCCTGTGTAGGTCTTGATGATTGGAGGGATCTACTTTAGGAGGATAAGGTCCAAACTCCTGGCCATCATGGACAATCCCTCCCATCCCCTACATGACACTGGCAGAGCAGAGAAGCTCCTTTAGCAACAGACTAGTACAACTACGTTACACCAAGGAGCTATAGGAGATCTTTTCTGCCTGCCGCAATAAGACTGTACAACTCCTCCTCCTATGGCTGATCGGGGTGATCAGAGTCAGGCTGGGGATGTTAAATCTATTGGACTGTTCATACCAAATCACTGATTTGTTATTGCCACTTCATTTGACACTTTATATTCCACACTTTATTTTTTGTAAGTTTATACTTATTTGTATTTATTTGGTCACTTCATTGTTGAGTGTTGTGTTTGCTGAGTTACTGTATGTGAGCTGCTGTGACAACTTAATTTCCCCTCAGGGATTAATAAAGTACCTACCTACCTACATACCTACATACTTGTGACTGTAGCGATAGCTTTTCATGAAAACCACATCCCCAGGTACAAAACGTGACACACGGATCATGATTTTCCCGATGTCTTTTCCAAAGACAAGCCTAAAATAGTAGCCTTGTATGCATAGCTGAGTTCATACTATCTGCACTAATCTTGTAATTTAACAGGAATTTGGACACTTCAGTTCCCAGGCTCTCCATCTCACCTTACATCCTCCTCATTTCTATTTTAAAATTCTTATCTGCCTGATCAGCCTATACGTTTGATAGCATAGGGGAAATCCATGGACACTGAACCTCTGAACATTTTAATTGTCATATTTACTGGATACACATCCATCCATTTAAATAGAGAATAAATTAACAGAAGGGACTCCCATGTTGAATTCAAGGATTCTCTGGACATTCTCATGGATATAATCATGATGCATCAGACTTCCTGTTTGATTGGTTGAATTCTCAGTCCACATTTGTGGATCAGACACCTGACCTTACCAGGCCCTACATCCTGGTGGGACTGTTGCAACAACTTGGATCAGTTTACTCATCACTTGTGGAGGAATAACCATTAACCAACACCCCCAGAACATATCCATGTTTGACTCATAGTTCCAAATGTTGGATGAAGAAGCTCTGCAAGGCTAACAAATGATATGACTATGTGACTATGACTATAGAAGGGTAACAAATTAGACTCTACTATAGAAGGCTATCCTTTTAGCACATAGGCATTAACATTTGAAAGCATTAAATCTTTTGCTGCCCATTTCCTGGCATGTTATGTGGTAACAGGTGTGTCATCCATCAAATCCAGCATCAGCAGTTCTAGATCATTCCACTGCAGGGAGTGTCTGTAGCAAGGGGAGTCTGCTGGGGGAATCTGCATTTGTGTGGTGCTTCCCTGGCCTGCACACCACCAAATCCACAGGCTCCGAGCCATAGAGCCCATCGTTTTACATGTTTTGAGACTATATGTCTAGCTGACAGGCTTCCCAACAAAATAAGGGGCGTGTGTTAGATGACAACACTTACTGTATGCGACAAAGCTAAGAGGCTCCATTTTGTGGTAGAAAACAGTTCTACCACAGGAACTGCAGCACTAGTATGCCTTGAAGTGTGGCTCCTGGTTGCCCTGGTAACTAGAGTCCTCATCCTGGTGGATTTAATGATATTTGTGAATGAAAATTTGTGAATTGTTTACTACCAGCCAATGTGGGCAATAAATCTTCTACTTTGGAGTACTCTACAGTTAGCTTGAAGTCCCCATGTAATCTACACTTCTTCTTGGCCTGTAAAAGTGGGGTGTAGTATCACACAGTCACATGAGCGGTAGCTTTGAAAGGTCTTGGGCTAATTTTTGAACACTTCCTCGTGCTTTGAGAGCACTTGCTCCATTGTCAGGGTCTCAGTACTCTGTTGCTTAGAGGGAACTCTGGACTTGGGACCTTAAAATCCACCGAGGTTTGAACAAAATGGTTTTTCATCCTGCCCTTGTCATTTAAGTTTAATTTTACATCAATGCAGTTATTTCTAAGGATGCATGACTCCATAAATACGTTTAAACAAGTGTCACATTCAGTGTACATGCATTATGAGTAGCACAACATGGCAGACTGGGTCTTGTTTATACTGTTGACAGGTATGACTAGGGCTCCTGCTAGGTGACTTTTAATTATTCTAAGGATTACAGAATTATTGTTTAGTTACAAAAGTTTGGACTTTAGATTTTTAGCCTGGCACGATGTAATGTCCTCACGATTCCTTTGCTTTTTTGCCCTCTGTAGGTTCCCTGATTTTCCAGGGAGTGCTCCCCCTTCTCAATGATGGAGGTATTGCAGTGTGATGGCTGTGACTTCCGTGCTGAGTCATATGATGACTTGAAGACCCACATTCAGGAAGTACATACTGCTTTTCTGCAGCCTGCAGATGCAGATGAGTCTGAATCTCTGAAAGATGAGGATGAAGATGAGGAGGAAGAAGAGGAATATGATGACAAGGATGACAAAGATGACAAGGATGACACGGATACACCTCCTAAAGCTGGAATGAGTATGGCTACCACATTACCTTAGATGTTAGATGAGTTCAATCTTTTTTGAGAATTGGAAATGGCTTCTTTTCATGTTTTGATTTTTCCATAAGAATTCCGTAAGATGTTTTTTATCAGCAATTTCTGCTTAAAATGTATAGGGTTTATAGGGTGTTATAAGGTTGGCTAAAGTAAATGCAGCATGCAGCAGAGGGTGTACAAAGCAAGAGAGAGGTACACAGCACCATACAATAAACAAGCTTGGAAAATATTAAAATTCTAAAATAAAAATATAATTTTCATGGTTGTAGGCTTCCAAAATTATTGCAACTGACAGAGGCAACAAAAGGACCTGGCAGCAGGTGAAAATCAAACAAAAATAAATTGCAAACACAAAAACTTTATTGATAACCTCTCAAAACTATCTTAATGTAGCCAACAAGTGGAAGACTGGGGGGGACCAGCCTTTTGAATGCAGGGTAGTCTTTTCTGATAGCAGCATACTGTGGCTTTGCTGATATTTTCAGCATCGTCAATAATAAAATGTGCCTGTCGTGAAGAAGCGGAGGCCAATACACAATGTCTGTGTCACTGTCAGGGCTGAGCTTCGCTCCGTGGAGTTTGCAATGTGCCGTCCTATTAATTACTGGAGGTAAATAATTCCCTCAAAACTAAATGGGCAGTGCTCATAAAGATAATTATCCGAGTGTCCTAAAGGATCTTGTTGATCTCTAAAAACATGGTCCCTTCTAAATGCTATCCTTACAATAATAGCTCCTTCATCGACAAAAATATCTCTTACAAACTCATTACTGCTGTTGGGTGTGTATTATTTCACCGAGTGGCTTTTATATGTTAAAATTATCTAGGTAACTTGATCTTAAACCTGAGTTTTTGCAGGGTTGGGCTTAAGACACTGTTGTCCCAGTAACAGTTCTGGCTAAATTGTGAACTCGCTTTGTGAAACAGAAAATCCTAGGCTTATCCCAAACTGTCAACAAACTAATCTGGTCTCAGTTAGCCACATACGTAAAATGGGGCCATGGGCGTGCTGCTCCCAAAAATAATTCTCCATTCTATTTGCAGTAATGCTTTTTGGTCTGCAGATGTGGATAACTGCTGTGGAACTCAGTTGACAGTTTGGTCCCAAATTAATACAATAAAAAAAAAAAGTGGGAATTTCTCAGCCAAGGCGGCCGACAATTCTTGCTAAGGTGGCCCGCCTTGCCCATAAAGTGCTTAAGGAAACCCTGCTGTTATCGTTTGCATTATAATGTTACAAGAATAAAACAATTTTCATTCTATGTTATTCTTTTTTTCAGCAAAATTCTTATAAAATGTTTCTTCTTTTTTTTAGGCCCCAACTCCACTGACAGTTCCAACCAAACATTGCAAAAGCAGACTGATTCTCTCCTCCCGTTTTACCAGTGCAAGTTCTGTGTCCGTTACTTCAGATCAAAGTCCTTCTTGAAGAACCACACCAAAAAGGTGCATAACGTCATAGAGGAAGATTCAGATGCAAGTAACTCCTCACAGACGTCTAAACATCCCAGCTACACAATCATATTGCACAATGACCATTCGAAAGTGTATTCCTGCCTGTCTTGCACATACAAGTCTCCACGCAAAGCAAGGATTATGAAACACCAAATGATGTATCATAACAAAGTTCCTTCAGAAGGCACTGGAGATCCTTCAGAATATGCTGAGGCTGGAGAAGGATCTGACTCAGCCAGTGGGTTGCTCAAGGGAACATTTGCCTGTGAATGGTGTGACTATCAGACTGACCAGAAGGATAGCTGGACAGATCATGTGGTGAAGGAACACGGTGACAAGGTGAAGATAGTCTCCAACATTCAGGAGCTGGAAGGTGAGGCAAGTGCAAGCTCTCCCAAATCAGATTCTCCCTCCTCTTCCAGAAGCCCACCTAGATCAAAGATAACTTTCAATGATGTGAGTGGAAATGAGGGGTCCGTAGAGGAAACACCAGAAAATACTTTGGGGAAGTCAGCTTCTGAAATCTCAAACTTTCAATATGCACAGATGAATGCAGTAACACCGAACAGCACAGGTTCCTCCATTGTGTCTAAAAGGTTTGCTGGGTCTGATGTCTCCAATAGTGTCATTGAGATGGATGCTAGCCTAGTCAATGAAGAAGACTCTAGGAGCAGCTTGGAAGAGGATGATGAAGAGTTAGGTGACATAGATGATCCAAACTATACTGGGACCCTGTCAGCTGATGCAAAGCAACTTTTGACTGATGAGGATAACAAATTACTGGAGACTAAAGGAATTCCATTCAGAAAGTACATGAACCGTTTTCAGTGCCCCTTCTGTTCCTTCCTTACCATGCACCGGCGGAGCATCTCCCGCCACATTGAAAACATTCACCTTTCTGGTAAAACCACAGTGTATAAATGTGATGAATGCCCTTTTATTTGTACCAGCCCTCTCAAACTAGGCACACACAAACAGAGTCACAGTTCCTCAGACTTGGAGACAATGGACCTAACGAGTGATAGTCCAGATCCTCAGAATGACACTCCTGTAGAGCCAGTTAATGGGGGTAATGTAGGTTCCAAAGTCAATGGGAAAAAGTCAACCAGCACAGTCAACGACCAGCAGAACCCTCATCGTTGCTCACTCTGTAGCTTCTCTACCACCACATTGAAAGGCCTGAGGGTTCACCAGCAGCATAAGCACTCCTACTGTGATGACCTACAGGGCACTGTCTTTGAAGGCCCATTGACAGATGAGCCAGACTCTGAGGTAGACAGTTCTCCAATCTTTTTACAAAAAACACAGACCTCCATTCTAGGACTTGCCACCAAAAAGCCCTTAGTAATAGGGAAAAGAGCCAGGAAGTCCATTAACGACTTGCCATTGGATTTGTCTTCAGTTAAGAAGAGAACTAGAATTGATGAAATTGCCAGCAACCTTCAGAGTAAGATAAGCCAAAGCCAGCAGGATATGATCATAAATCTTGATGAATTGTATGATGAAGAAGTGGGAGAAAATCACACCAGTGCAGATAATGAGGGCAACAACTATGACAGTAAAAACCCTGTCTTCACTTACAATACACAGCCTCTTCATGTAAGAGAATCAACCATCTCTCACGAAGGAGGCAGAATAGGGAAAAGGAAAAGCAACCCCAAGTCGAAACATAGGCCCATTCCTATTGCACTGACTCTTTCAGATGATAGTGAAAACATTTCTGCTGACCCTAATGAGCTCCAAGACCAGAGTAACCAGGACACTTTCCAGGAGAATGCAGAATATTCAGAGGAACCGGGAACTGCACGATTCTATTGTAAACACTGTGATTACCACAACAAGTCAGCGCGTAGTGTCAGCACCCATTACCAGAGAATGCACCCCTACATCAAGTTCAGCTTTAAGTACATTCTGGACCCTGAGGACCAGAGTGCTGTCTTCCGCTGTCTAGAGTGCTACATTGAATACACAGATTACAATGATCTACACCAACACTATATGGATCACCACCCTGAAGCAAGCAATGTGCTCAACTTTAACCAGCCAGATCTGGTATACATGTGCCGCTTCTGTTCATACACAAGCCCCAATGTCAGGAGCCTAATGCCCCATTATCAAAGAATGCATCCCACAGTAAAAATCAACAATGCCATGATCTTCTCCAGCTATGTAGTGGAGCAATCCCACAAGACTGGTGAATCACAAACACTGAGGGAAATATTGAACTCTGGCCCCAAGAATTTCAACTCAGCCACCTCTACCCCCAGATCATCCTCCAGCCCAGTGCTGAAAACTGGCTCCAAGACCCCTGAGGCCAATGCTGATACAGACGTTCTGAAAGAAGCTATGGGTGGTAATGTTGTGGTCTATGACTGTGATGTATGCTCATTTGCTAGCCCCAACATGCACTCTGTTTTGGTCCACTATCAGAAGAAACACCCAGAGCAAAAGGCATCGTATTTCCGTATACAGAAAACCATGAAGGTCATCTCAGTTGATAGGCCACAACCTGCTGCCAATTCTTCATTTAACCTCAGCATAGCCACACCCCCAAAGTCATCAAGTGCTACATTGTTTGGATCTGATGAGGAAATCTACTACTGTAAACATTGTGTGTACAGCAACAGATCGGTTGTTGGTGTATTGGTCCATTATCAAAAGAGACACCCTGAAGTAAAAGTGACAGCAAAATATATCAAACATGGTGCCCCCACTCCTGGATTGATGAAATTAATGGATGATTTGCAAATTGCAACTCCCAAACAGTTTTTGAAGCAGTTTCACAATAATGGATATGATGGATCTAATAACTCAAATCCTAAAGCTGGAAGTGGAGAGAAAGGTGAGGCTGAGATGCTGTTCTTTTGTCAGCACTGTGATTATGGCAACCGTACTGTAAAAGGAGTGCTTATTCATTACCAGAAAAAGCATAAGGACACCAAGGCCAATGCTGACCTTGTACGTCGTCACACTGCAGTTGTCCAGAGTCAGCGTGAGCGTGCTCAGATGGGTCAGTCAGGCAATGTCTCAAATGCCATAGCACCAGCCCCTGCAGACCCTGAGAACTCCACAACTCTCCGTTCATTAAAGTGCAGACACTGTTCCTACACATCTCCCTATATCTATGCTCTAAAGAAACATCTAAAGAAAGAGCACCCTACTGTGAAGGCCACAGCCATGACCATATTACACTGGGCTTACCAAGATGGCATCCTGGAGGCTGGCTACCACTGTGAGTGGTGCATCTACTCTCACGCAGAACCCCAAGGCCTGCTGCTCCATTACCAAAGACGTCATCCAGAGCACAATGTAGATTACACATACATGGCCAGTAAGCTATGGGCTGGGCCAGACACTACCCAGGAAGGTGGCAACTTGGATAATAAGCATTACAGATGCAGAGACTGTGCCTTTGAGGCCTGCACCATATGGGATATCACCAGTCACTACCAAGCAGTTCACCCCTGGGCCATCAAAGGGGATGAATCTGTACTTTTGGATATCATCAAAGGGCATCGGTCACCTGAAAAGCACCACCAGCCAATGGCCAACGATCATGCACCTTTCAATTGCCAGTCTGTTGAAGATGATGGAGCATTGGTCATTGCTACTCCACTTCAAGAAAGCAACCTCCATCCTACCCACCCACGAATTTC
>CABFOP010042335.1:1282-11414 GCA_900683385.1 Anoplogaster cornuta
GTGTGTGTGTGTGTGTGTGTGTATTGGATGCTGAGTCTGAACGAAAAAGAGCAGAAAATAATTTGACTAGTTTTTAAAATGGCCTGTCCACATTGACAAAGCATGTGGGCAGGCCTTTATGTTATAAGTGATAACATATTAACAATATATGATGCTGGTATGAACATTTATGAGGTGTGCACTGATATATTATCAGAAAAGGAAACTGACTATTTTGTTCTGCGGAAGGAGCCATGATTTCATGCTTGCATTGATTGTCCATGGACACGATACGTTTCCAAGGAAACGTGTTGTTGAGTGAATAAACATGGCAGACGCCTGGAAAGGTAATAGAAGCCAAATTATTTAGCTGTTTAAACTCTTGTTTGGTGCATATTTCAAAAGTAATCTCTAAAAGAAGAAAACAACAGTTATTTATTCAATTTATCAGAGGAAAAATCAACAAGACTATTATTTGGAAATGTCAGGCAAATCAACATTGCCATTTGCCGAACATGTGAAAAGAAATGCAGAGATGCTTCAATTTGTGTTGACTGCCTGACCATTAACATTGAAAATATTAATGATAATATTACAAAAATTAAAAGAAGGCACAACATGCCAAAGAAATCTGACAGAAAAAGAGCAAAAGAGTGCTGGAGCAACATTTCCCATCATATTCACTACATCTAGAGGGCAGAGAATCACACCTTCTGTTATATCTGTCTTTGGGCTCAGATCAACCCAATCAATGGTAATGTTCAATAGTGATCAACTAGATTATATTAATCACGTGTTAATCACGTGATATTGTGCATGAGATTTTCAAGATCAGGCTTGTGAGCCATATAATTGTACCATTTGTTGCAGAATTTAAGATGTGTTGATGAAATTTAAATACATCATAGACATAAAATTTGTATATTCCAAATAAATGGATGTGTCACTGATAATATTTTCACATATTTGTATCTGCTGGAAATTGCTGTTCTCTTCCGCAGTAGCAAGTATCAGCTGATATGATGCATGCGTGACGTCATTCACATCCACTGAAGGGCAGAGGTGTTTGAGTTGTGTAAAGTCCAAACCTCTGTGTAGTGCGGGTTTGTAAATGGGGTTATCAAGTGGGAACCTCCCATCACAGATGTTTAGTTGAATCAGGCCTACGACACCACCAGAAGGCTCAATAGTAATTTCTGGCCCAGAAACACCAAATACAACTAAAACTGCCTACACTACCCAATCTCATCTTTCCATATTTCATGTGTTAGCCATGAAATTCATTTTGGATCCCAGATTATATCTACTAGCACCCAACATGTCAAATGTATGCTACAGTAACTGAAATAGATCAATACATTGAAATATAAAAATATTAATAATCAAATGGGGGACCTATTAAAAAGTTTGGTTTTTCTCAATTCATGTAGAGAGAACCTGGTAAAATGAGCCACTTTTTACATTTTGTACTACTATGGTATAATAAGTATTTATTTCAAACAATAATTGCTATGTATACTTTGGGTTGCTGGGCATTCATGGAAAGTAAAAAAATTTCTGTGGTTAATACAGTTTTAGTAGTGTGACCTTTTAACTACTATTCTTACCTAAAAATGGTCTTTTGGAATGGGGTAATTTGTGCCCTTATGGGGTCTATATATGGCACTCCTCCATACCTTAGTACAGAACAAAATGTAGTCATAATATTTTATGAAATAATATAACTTCATATATTTAAACTAAGACAGGTTACACAAACTTAAACCCTTTATTTATGTCCTTTTCGGTCCTTTCACTAGGGCCTTTCAACCCACTAGGGGGCGGACAATCTGTCTCTCTCTTCTGTCTCTACCGAGAATTACATTCTAACAAAATTACTTCAACATGGTAATAATTTCTCTTAATATTTCTTCTCACACAATGTTTGTGTATGTGTCTATTTTTGTAGTTCTTTGTCAGTTTTCTCAGAATTCTGTGTTTGGACCTACTTTAAAATTATTGCTCTTTAGATCCTCCAAGAACCCCTGTTTTTTGAGTTTGTAGTCTCATGGCATAACAATTTTTTTTTTTTTTTTTTTTTTACCACTTGACCACATATGTGGTTAAATTAACTACATTTTAATAGAATGTTAATGTAATTGGGGTAAACTGAGACACTGACACATTTTAACCCACAACCACCAACTTGATAGAACAGCAACTCAGGCCTACAGTTATGTTAAGTTTATGACTTCATATTGTACCTTATACAGCCTTAAACTTATATATAATATAACTGCATATGTAACTACTTCAATTTAGATTAAAAAAAAACATGACATCTTTACCATGGTGGAATCACCTGACAAATCACCAGCAAAAATAAAACAATTTGACCAGGCCGTTACTTTTTCCTTGTGCTCCCCTCCATCACAGATTCAGGGAAATTAATTACTATTCTTAAAGCTGTGATCACATGACACATTTTGTTTATTGTTACGTTGATACAAAGGGGTGGTTCATCTTGCCCACATGCTCAACTTACCAAAATATTTATTGGACAAACTCACCCTAATATTTATTGGACACTGGAAATACTCACTTTTGGTTTTTACATATGCCAACAAAGTTTTAACAGAGCCACTGAGGGACTTTTAGAAACTGTATTAAGCACAAATAATAATAGCTTTTTTGTCTACTGTCTGTGACTGACTGAAGATAATTAAGATCACAATTAATATCTATTTTACTTTATTTGAAATAAATATATTTTTCTTATTTCATTATATTAGCATTTCAATAATTAAGTGTTTTCTCCTGATGAAGAAAAAAATTGATGTCAGTGTCTTTGTGTAGTTATTCTAATAGCCAAGCTCCAATAAAACCTTTAAGCCTAAGAAAGAAAAGTTTGATAAAGAGCATTGTTGGCACCATGTTTCATGTACATTGCTGGGTGTCACAGCAGGTTCCTCTGAATACCTCAAAATCAGAGAAAGGAAATGTTTACTCTGTTAATCTTGGAGTGCATCAAGGGAAAAAATGCTCCCACATGTTCTCCGCCGAATCTGAATGTCAACATGAGAGCACCGGCTGCTCATTTCCCTGCACTTAACGTCTCAACGACAGGAGTGAGGAGAAGGAAACGACCCCCACTCTGAGGCCTTATCAGCGATTGCTTCCTTACTGAAGCAAGCAGTAAACATACTAACATATTTGCCAATTGAAAGAGTGTGAGGCTGCACAATTTTTACAGTTCAAGGAAGTTCAGCGGGAAAAACATAGCTAAGAGCATGGAGCTAGAGGCCCCATCTTTAGTGCCCAAGCTTCCTCACTCTTTCCCTTGTTATACAATCTTTCATTCATCAATCTGTTGATTCCACCTCCTTTTGGCTTCCTTGTGGAAATCTGTTTTTGCTGTTTCTTTAAACTACAATGCCACAGGCTTCCTTGCTCTCATCTTTTCTGCTTAGAGGAAATCATTAGTTGTGAGCCACTGCACAACAGGCCACTTTAGTTATTCATTTGAGGTAAGTGATTCTGCATCTCAAGGCAGGGGTAATTTATGTCTGAAATGTGTAGCAAATGTTTAATTTGTCTTCTGTTTCTTACACCTACTGTCCTATCTGGAGTGACCAGTATCACATCCACAAGTCATCTAGTCACCTCATAAGAGACTGCAAAGTGTAGTATTTCTTATATTTTGAAGATGGGAGTCTGCACTTGGACTCATGATATTGTAGGTTGATAGATTAAATTTCTTTGTGTTTTTGGAAAGTCTGAGATGTTATTCTCTCAGCAGGCATGTAAACACTGGCAAAAATTCCAAATATTTCTGACATACACCAACTAATATGCTAGATTCATGGAGTAACTCAGAATCCATGTGTATTTTTGAGAAGAGAATTGTCACATGGCCATAGTAGAGAATTGCCTACAGCTGCCCCAGCACCAACTGTTTCCAAGGATATAATGCATCATGCTTAATAGCTAAGAATTTTCCTTTTGACTTGTTACTTTGACAACAGGAATGGCAGTTAGCTGTGATCTGAAAGGAAACCTTTTGGGCAGCCTTTGTTTGTCCACCTCGTTTCTTGTAAGGGTGGTTGGACCTGCAATAACCAACACACAGTAACACTTGCTATAAATCAATACGGCTTCTCATTAACATTGTCCAACTGCCCCCTGGAGAGGTGTTTTTTCAATCCTATGTTAGATCAATTCAAGATCTGGGTAAGTTTAATGTCACTTCCTTGTGTGGAACTACTGTGTGATTAGCCAGAATTGGACATGCGATGATATGCAATTCCAAAACCTGTCTGGATTCATTGCCACTTTCTGCCTTATGATCGCGTCTCTGCTCTTAATTGTGTTCTCTAGTCTAATAGAAATTTAAATAGCTACTTTTTCAGCATAATAATAGACACCAAAAAGTCCAAGGTCATGATGTACTATTTCAAATTTACCTATTTGAAATGCGCTGTTACAAATCAAAGCATATGCTTAAGTTTTCCCTACTTGTACCCATAAAACCACAGGAGGCTCTAGACCCCTGTGTTGTTTCACATGCCTTAACTCTGTGAACCTTTTATACTCAAAGGCTAGCATTCCTTCGTCAGATGGGCTTTTTTCCCTTCTTGTGTAATATTGGTTCCGACACCGCTGAACCGTAGCACACTGAGCCAACAAGTGAGCATAGGATGAATCAGACAAGGGATGGACTCAGCCACAGTCCTGATACTTTCCAGATGCAGATTTGCTGATTACCTCCACTTCGGATTTGTATGTACAAGGATTAGTTAGAAACAATGTATGTTTGCATCAACATGAGTAGTTGCATAGGATTAATATATGTTTACTGCCCTTACTGCCCTCCATTAAAGGATTGATTGTTATGCAAATGATTTGTAGGGGGAAATTTGCACTGATTGCACTGACTGGTTCTCCTTGGTTACAATATGTGCCTCATGTTTGGCTGAGAGAAAAAATAGCACCATGTTCGCTATGAGACATGAGAATAGTTTCCACGTCACACTTTCTTTTCAGTTTGCATGTGTCATAATGGTCAGGGCATTGTAGTTGTTCATCTTAAAGTGTGACATTAGCTCTGTAGATGGGATGGATGCTTGCCCACTTGGCATCCCCACCAAACTTTACCTCATCATATAGGTTAACAGATTTGTAAGAATTTGTCCATTTTCATTTTCCTTTTAATGCTCAACATTAGGGTGAGCATTGTTGTTCACTCTATAGCAGTGTTCCTAAAGATCTTAAAAAGATATTTTTTCTTTTGACACACATTCCTGCTCATTGTTAACCCCCATCAGATTTCCCAATCACATCACACATCTGGTAGTACTGTGTCCTGTCTGCACTAAAATGTCAGCATTCATACAGGGAATGGAGAGGTTTTGAGCAGCTGGAGCACAGCCACTAGTGGCGATCATAATAGGAGATGAGGGGAGCTTGCATCATTAGATACCACAAGGGAAACATATACCAACAATGGGCTCACACTGGAAGCTGTCTCCTTTCAAGAACTGAAGAGTGGGGACTGAGAGAGTTAGGTCAGAGGTTGTTGTTTGCTATATTCCACTGGATTGAGATAAAATGTCAGCAGAGGTACGTGTGGGTGGTCAGTCAAGTGGTCAGTTAAGACCATGCCATTGATAGGGAGCAAGAAGTTTGTTGAGGTCACCAGGGAAATAAAGTATATAAAATCTGCTTTCTCTCTTTTGGAAAAAACAAGTTAAAGGTAGGTTAAAGGTAACTAAATTAAAGGTAGGGTAGGTAATTTATTTTAGAAGCATTTTTTGTTAAATTTGTTGAAATTGTCTTTATATCCCGACAGCAATCAATAAATCAAATGCTCTGAAAAACAAAGGAAAAAACTCAGAGTCTGTAGCAGTTGCAATACTGTAATAAGCCTGTCCAATGATTGGATGGCCTACCTGCCTGTCAACTTGCCATTCGGCCGGAATGAGATGATTGGATGGCCTACCTACGTGCATTCCCAAACAACCCGGAAACCCGACTCGGAGAAGTACAGACCGAACCTCGGTTTGACAGGGGCCGTTACCGGCCCCGAGCGACAATATGCAAGCAGTCTTCCGTAAGCCACATCTCCCACGCCCACCTGCCATCAGGTGGGAATTCGACGCTGGGCTCGTCCCTCTTCGCTACTGAGGGAAAAAATCGTACCTACCCTACCTTTAAAGAGAAATTGTCATGTAGCAGAATGAAAATGGAGAAAATCTAAATTACATGTCCACCATGACATTCTCCGTGAGCATCTAAGTGTGTACAATAAGGCAATCAGAAATGCTAGATAAGCCCATTTCCCCAAATTGATCTGTGATAATCAGAACAATCCAAAACAACAACACAACAATTGACTTTCTGATTAACCCTGTTCCCTTATGGCCGAGATATGGTTCAACGTGAGCCTCACATTGGGACGTTGTCTGCAGCAGCTAGACAGTGATACTCGCGCGTTGGCTGCAGTACACCGTTGACGTTTACATAAAGATATTTAAACTGGATTGGCAGGTAAAATAATGTAGAGTCATAAGGATAATTGCAGTGATAGTTTCGGTGTCTGGTCTATTTTTTTCTCTATTTTTTCCGCGAGCAAATGTGTGAAGCTGGGCAGGAAGTCAGACACAGGCCAATCACAGTTTTTGCACTGTTCATCTGCCACGTCGACTCGACGGTCCATACATTTTTTGGGGAGCTGCACGTAGGCTATGTACGTAGGCTGTTTTGGCTACGGCGCTACCGGTGGGACCCTACAGCGGGGGTTTCACCTTTAAGCATACATTAGGCTTTAGTGACAGGGTGATCTTTTCTCCACATGCAGATGTGAAGAGTTTGCAGCATACTTCAGGGATAAGATAACCAACATCGGGTCTGGTATTGCTCAGTTAAAGAATGATACCTTAGAATCCTCGGGAGCGTACCTATGTTCCCCGGGTCCTATGTTCCCCGCTCTCCTGAAAAAGGGTCCTATGTTCTCCGGCTCCTATGTTCCCCGCTCCCGACAAAAGGGTTAGGGTGAGATCCTAACCCTAACTCTAACCCTAATCCTAACCCTAACCCTTTTTCATAGGACCCGGGGAACATAGGACCCTTTTTCGGGAGGGGGGGGGACATAGAACCCGGGGAACACAGGGATGACCCCGAATTCTCTATCTCACCTTGTGAGGTAACCCTAGAATAATATTTTGCCCTGGTTGATGCTGAAATCATATGAAGGTAGTATCACAGCTTAAAGTACGAGCAATGTTCTGAGCAGCATTTTCGGTTATATTAGTAGTCTTTATATCCAGACAGAAATCAATGGATCAAGGATAAAGTGAATCAATTTGTTGCATTCTCGGTTGCAATTGATCACGTTACGTTACTGATGTGGCCTAACTGCCCATATTTATTTGTCTTTGACTGTCACGGAAGAATTCGTTGAACTGGTACCCATGGTGGACACCACCACAGCCAGTGACATTTTCTGTCTGAAAACTGATGGCTCACCATCAATGATCGGTAGGAAAGGCAGTGTTGTTACTAAATTCAAAGAGAAAGTGAATGGCAAAAGTTTTGGAATTTTCATTGTATTTTACTTCAAGAGGCCCAGACAGAAGTTTGCTGGTTAAGCCGTGGAGCTGTGCTAAAACAATTCTTTGAACTGCATCAGGAAATTGTTGTATTCATGGAGACAAAAGGGAAACCTGTCATTTAAACTTTCTTAAAGGTAGTATGTGCAATATTCTGAGCAGCATTTTCGGTTATATTAGTAGAAATTGTCTTTATATCCCGACAGAAAACAATAAATCAAGTCCTCTGAAAGAAAAATGGAAGAAATTCGGTGTCTGTAGCAGCTGTAATACTGTAATATGTATGTACTGTATGTGTCTGTTAACTTGACCTTCAGCTCGAATTAAATGATTAGATGAACCATTTGGCTGCAATGAAATGATTGGATGGCTTACGTGCATGCCGACTTGCCTTCCCAACAACCAGGAAGTCAGACTCCAGTAGTAGACACTGGACCATGGTACGATGGGGACCGTTATCTGGAAAAAACACTAACCAGCTACAACAGACAAGCAGAGTTCTGGACACAACATTTCCCACACCCGTCTTCACGTCGGCGGTTCTGTGCTGTAATTCGCCATTATTTGCTCACTGCTACAGAGGAAAGCATTCAGGAAATCCATCTCCCAGAAGTAGCGACCGGACTACGCCACGATGTGGACCTTTATCGCTGAAACACTGTAACCAAACTATATTGGGCAAGCGGACTTCTGGACAGCATATTTACCACACCAGTCCACATTTTGGCAATGTACGGTACCATTCTTCGCTCGCTCGTAATGAGGTAAACAAAAAACAAAAACAAAACACAACACCTTTTACACAACACCTTTAACACAACAATGCAAGGCCGCACCAAAGTCGTTATAGACTTCTATAACAGCATTTGTGCTTTCCATCTGAATGTGTTACAATGTGAGCACTTATTAAAGCAGAAATTTGCTACATCGCCTAGCCTAGATACATTCGATCAATATTTACATGTAGGACCCAGATACCCACATTTAACTGCATTTGCCTCAAAAACCGTATGTATGTTTGGCACCACATATATTTGTGAACAGGTTTTCTCTGCTCTCGACTTACACACAGCCACCTTATCCATATCAGATTGACTGATTAAAGATTGAATCCTGATTGATTGAATCCTGAGTTTAACCCTGTGAGTAGCATATACCAACTTAATTTTATATCTGAATATAGAATCAAACATTCAAAGCACCAGCCTATGTAACACTTTCTTGCAGCATTGTATGTTGCAATTAAAACTGAATTTATTACTGTGAGTAGTGTATTATGGCTGAAATATGAAGCATTGAATGTAAGCCTATATGTAGACCTATGTACATATTGTATATGTATACTGAATGTCATTGCATTAGTATTAAAGCAAGTCATAATTGAGACTGTTTTCTTTATTTATTTATGGGTTTATGTTTAGCTATATTTGAATATTCGGCCCACAGCAAACTGTAAATTTAGTAATGTGGCCCTTCGGTGAAAATGAGTCTGACACCCATGGGTTAGATAGAACAGCATGGGTAGGAGTCAAAAGTGGTGTAAAAACCTTAACTTGTAACCTTTGAAGACCACGTTTCTCTGCCTGGCTTTGTTAAGTGTCATCCATTTGTTGGCAACATGTGGACATGTCACCAAGAGCGAGAAGCAAATGCCTGGGAAATGTCAACAAATACTTTACTCCTCATTCCAGTCACCAGTAAATAGTATATCTTGTTCAAACAGTTACCAACACACATTCCTTAACAGCAAGCTTCAAGATGTTGTGAACTTTACTCAGGGACAACATGCCATAATGGATAAGGGAGATGGTCTAGCTGCTAAAAGGTTTGCTGGAAACCCACAAAGGTATTGTATGACTGTGAGAAAAGACAACTTTGACTCCAGCATGTGCATGTGACGCCGGCAAACATATAGAATTAATCTGAAAAGTTTATTTTTAAAATATTTATTCACCTTGTTGATGTTTTACTGCACTCTCAGAGCGAATAGCTATATTAGTGACTACTTTGTTTTATGTTTGCTTGATTTGCCGCTGCTATGTTTTTCAAGAAGCTGGAACAATTGTGTTTATTGAGATGACACAAAGTGAATTTCCATTGGTGGGTTTACCCCTCTCATTCATTAGCGATTTCACTGGAAGTTGGAGAGCTTTTACTCACCCAGGCTCTGTGTTAATGTTACATTCTTCCTCTTCCATATCAAATTCATATTATATTAAAAAAAAAGAAATAATCTAATATTCATAAAAGAGAGCTACTAAAATTAAAAAAAGGTCAGCTGTAAATTAACCGGTATAATCTTTTCTTCATCACAGGGTCCAGTAATTTTTACTATATTGTAAATTACATGTATATACCAGTAAATATAGACAGAGAAGTGACGATAGCTAGTGGGGTGCACACTTCCACATTTTCAGATAAATGCAAAACCAAGCCATGTAGTCTTTTGTATATTTGGCTGTCCTCACTGTCAACAGACAGTAAAATGGAAAGAATTAATACATTTCTTGTGGTAACACACACACACACACACACACACACACACACACACACACACACACACACAC
>CABFOP010042385.1:0-13121 GCA_900683385.1 Anoplogaster cornuta
CATGGAGGAGCTCGGTCAGGCATGGCTGCCATCTCAGCACTATCGCACACATGCATACACACACGCCGTCTGCCTCCTTCCCCCTCCCCACAGGGTTCCCACTGACTAATACACTCGTCCATAGGTCTAATCTAGCTACAGGCATTGGGTCCTGCCCGTGTCAGATCTAATGCAATGGCATCCTATGTATTTGAGGTGTGAATGGCTGCTAATGGCATTCCTAATGTAGATAAGGGTGTGTTTGTGTGTATGCAATGTTGTGCATGTGGCATGCCAGTGCCTTTGTTGATTAAAGGAAAATTCCACCCTCAGATACTCTTGACATACTCTGATATATCATCAATCTGTCATGTTCGAGTTATTTTGTTTCCCATTAGGTTCAATCCAGGCCTGTATTGGACAGCTTGAGTTTGGAGATGTCTGAAAGGATTTATGATAATGACGTTGTGCTGACATTGTCTTGAAAATAGACATTATGTGCTGATATTCAATCAGCACAAAATACACAGGACAAGATGTTACTATGACACAAGGGATAGTAACATCTTGTCCTGTGTATTAATGATGATATTTAAAAATAACAAAAACTTGAGCGTACACACACACACACACACACACACACACACACACACACACACACACACAACACACACACACACACACACACACTATGCAAATAGTGCTAACTAGTATAGCTAACTAGTGCAGGGTTTAGTTTTCTCGACCTGCTCCAAAACAGCTACTGTAAGTAATGAACATTTCCAGTAGTGGATAGGGTCGCTTGACAAAAGCTTTCAGTGGCACATCAACTTGATGAGTCTTTAGTGCAGTTTGTCCAGCACATCAGAGAATGTTGATGTGCATTGTCTCTGCATGTAGGAAAGCAGTTGATATGAATATAATAAAACAAATTGTGATTATGATATGTCATTACATTATACGGTAATATTATATTGTTCATCAAAAAAGTTGCTACTCACCACCAAATGTAATAACCACCAGATAATGTAAAGTTATTACAGTATCCTTATTACATTATCTGTTGAACATGTGTATTACATTATCCGGCAAGTTATTACATTATCCATTTTCATTACATTATAAATGAAAAAGTTATTACATTATGACAAATTAATATATTATCTATTAAAAATGACATTAATTCTGTCACTGTCTGCTGAGCTCTACTGGTTACATTAAGGGAATGTCGCATATTGTTGACTAATTGTATTGAATTCTATCACATTAGTGGATGTGGATGTAGCTGGAAGGAGATAGTGTAATGTAATGGAGTATAATGGTTTTGGGGACACGCCTCTCGTTGCATTGAACTTCACATCATTAAAGCCATCAATTTCACACCCTGTCACAGGCATACCAATAGAGAGACACACTGAGAGACGGACCGACCTACCTGACAGACATAGTCATACTGATCGACAAGAGACTTACTGACTGACATGGCGACTGACTTACTGGCATACAGACATCTGCTCTCCGTTATCCTCCATTAACACGTGTTACACCAACATGATGGTCAGTTAGGGGCTAGCCTGCTAACGGGAGGTTATTGGCTCTCAGGGGCTTTGAGGTCCACAGGGGGCCCTCTTCTGTCTCCGTCCTGTCGACTGGTCATGTCTGGAGTGGCCACTGGTGATAGACTGGAAGCAGAACACATCCCATGTCTTTATACAGGGTTCCCATGGTCATGGAAAACCTGGAAAAGTCATGGAATTCAATTTTCTTTTATTTCCCAGCCTTGAAAAGTTATGTAAAATGCAACTCGGAACTTAGAAATGCCATGGAAGTTAGTTAATTGGTTTTTTTTTCCAACCAGCAAAATGTTTTATTTCAAGCTTTGACATTTTTCACACATTTTTCACAGCTTCCTTTCTTCATTTTCTTGTTCAGAGGCAGCTGATACAACTTCATACCGACCATTCCTACCTCACATTCCTCCTCTAAACTGTGTAAAGAGGTAGGGCTGCACTACGCTAATGCATATAGCATGCACACACATGGTACACATTCGCCATACACTATACTTATTACCACTCACACAGTGTTACATCACCACATTTTCTCTCCCTGCCCTTCATTCTACCACACCCTCTTCTTCAAGCTAGCCTGTATTTCCCATGTCAACCTCGCATGCAACCATTCCCCTTAACCCTCTCCTCCTCCCCGCTGCCAGTCGGACTGAAGTTGTCGCTTCAAGCCAATAATTTCAAGGCCTCCTTTGGTTGCACATTATCTAAATCGCTTTTGTGTTCCCCCTCTAGAATGTGATGGCAGCCAGCCCTGCACTGGTAAATAATGCAGGCTTTGTGTGGTTGTAGGAGTCCCAAAGCATTTTGCTCGTTTCTCAGTCTTCTTGCTCCATCTTGTGGCCAAAAGAGAGCGGTGAGAATAATCTGCTGTAGGAGCAGAGACAATGGCCTCTAGTGGTTTGAGATGGTGAGAAACAAATGGAGTTGCAGCAGATGAATGCACTGTTGACATTTGCTGTCTGGGCACATGTGTCCTTCCTTATGTGAGCCTGGGTGGATAATTGTAATGCCTTTATTATGGAGGATTTAGTTGGCTTCAGTAATGAGAGAGTATCAGAGGATGTTGCCTTAGTCTTAACACATTGATGAAACTACCTGTTGGGCAAGAGTAACCCAAGTCAACCTTACTTATATATATGTAGTGCCTTAAACACAAACAAAGTTAAAAGAAAAAATAACAACATATAAGCAATCTATTCAGGCACATACATCGGTCACACTGAAAGGCCATGGAGTAAAAGTGGGTCTTTGATTGTTTTAAAAAAATGGTCAGCAGAATGAGCAGAAGTCGTACCATAGTTTAGAGGCTGCAATAGCAAAAGCCCAGTCACCCTTATAACATATAACATGGATATTTGCAACGTCAAGTGTTCTTTATTTAGTCAAATGTGAGGGAAGAGTAAAGCCCACGCAGTATTTCCTGTAACATATGTCAACACTGTGTCACTGAGCTTCTGTTTTTCCTCTTTGTCACCTTCCTTTTTACGCCACACCTAGGACTTTCACACGAAAAAACAATGTCATTTTCAGCACGCTCAAATCTGAACATACATCTAAAACAATAGATTTTTAAAGGAGAGTGTGCAATACGCTTCATTGAGGAAAGCTGAGAGGATAACCGAGTCGGGGCTGCACACAGAGAGAAGGTTCACAACAGTGAGGGTACGTGCGGAGGTCTGAACCGCCACACAATGACTGGTCATGTTGTAAATCAGGTATGTTACCCGCAAAACCCGATTGTACAGATGCTCAGGCTAAAGTGTGTTTCAAGAGGCTTCCTGCAACATGCAGTTGTGGTGTTACGACAAAGCTCAGAAGTTGTTGGCGTATCCTGTCAGTGGTGGAGTTTGGAGTAAAAGTAGAAGTAAACTCACATTGATCTTTCCCATGCAATGCAAAAAAGAGGAGAGGACCGAGTTCAAAATGCGATATTGCAGTTTGTATAAACTTTTAGCATTGTAAAGGGTAAGATTTTGAAAGTCATTCATTTAATCTGTGATGAAAAACAACAACCAGGCAACGACAAACCAATAACACTGTATCTCGACGGATGATAAAAAAAAGACTACTATCATGGATCAGTTTGAGCATTTAATGGTAACGTTTCCTCCACGTGCAAATGCTTTTGCACTCTGTAATGGATGTGATTTTAAAATTAACTGAAATAAAGTACTTCAGTCAAAACATACTAAAAAAAAAAAAACTAAACTAAAATTACTGACTTCAAAAATTACTGAAAAAGTACAAATACACAAAAAAAGGCGACTTAGTGTACATGTAATTAGGTCCTCCCACTCTTACATGTACACACAGACACACACAGAAGCAGCTGAGGCGACAGCAACTGCAGAGTGATATGTTGAGATATATATGTGCTGCATTCTTGGTTGCGGGGGAGGTTTGCGGGGGAGGTCTGTGGCAGGCCTGGCTGTGCCGGTCAGTCGGGGCTCCTATTTTTAGCCCAGCTCAGGACCCTCATATCACGACAGCTGTCCCCACATCTCTGTCTCCCGTCAGGGACAGCGGCCTATCAGAGCGCTCTCCCTCACCTCAGTCCCTCTCAGAGTCTCAGAGTGGCTGTCTCGGCTCTGCTCGGTCCCGTTGGCGACTTTGGATATGGGTGTTTTGGACCTACTTTATTAACTTTTCCCCTCAACAGAAGAAAGCAGGTATAGGACGGGTCGGGAGCTTTGGTGTGGGGTTTTTAGGGAGAGGTGAGAGGCCTTCAGTGGGAAATCTATGGAAAGCGTGCGGCCCCGAGGCTCCACAGCCGGTGGCGCTATTTTTAGTGCTGACCACAGTTAGCTGAGGGGCCAGCTTCAATGGGTTTCCAATGGTTAGCATGCTATGATAGCAGCCTTTTATTTCATCTCGACACCTTTGTCTTAACTCATATGTTCCTCAATAACTGTGCCCGGCATTTGAAAAGTAAAAAGTCAGTTTGGGCGGTGTGAAGAAATGGTGCAGATTATGTGGACACATGCTGAATGGAAACTCTTGTGTGGGCCTCTGATGGAAAAAGTAGTTGGCACTGAAGTTTCAGTGCTCTTTTAGTAATGTGTTACTAGTTCAGGCGCTTTGATGAGTATTATAGTATGCTTCGACATTGAGAAGTGAGTTTTGACACTTTGATTTGTGATCACACTCATGATTTCCTCTTTTTTGATTGATTGAATTGACATGCTACTTATTGTACTTATTATATTCAGGGAAAACAGATTTGCTGAATTAGCCATTTTCATGTCAGCATTAGTATAGCAAGAGGCAGCTGCTTATTTCCTGTGTGAAATGCCATCTGTGTGCAGACTTCCTTTTTGTGTTTTAAAGGACTAGGTGGGTTTTAGAGTGAACTGCTGTTATCTATCTTCTCCACCCGCTAAGGCAGCCTTCACAATGCAGGCAATTACGCTCAATTCCGGATTGTGGGTCAATCAAAAAAAATTTTTGGTATGTATTTTAAAATGTAACCTATATCAGATACCAATGTGAACTGTAAGACGTTTCTAAAAGACACGCGTCAACAACATCTTCATCAGATGATACAGGCAAGAAAGAACTATAACAGCTGTTTGTACCCCATGTAACGTTCTACCATCGGCGCAAAATAATATCTGTCTCATGTTCATGGCATAAACTTGACCATGGCAATGCTGAGAAAAGTCTGATTTGAACATTCAAAATACGCAAGTCTGAGAATCAGATTTGGTACCACATAAAAAACATGTCGCTTCTTGAAATAATCAGATTTGTGTCACTTTTGAGGGAAAAGAAAATCTGAATTGAGACACTTTCAGCTGCAGTGTGAACATAGCCTGTAAGCGTTTCGGTGAAAGCATCAAATGTAAGTCAGTGTGAACCAATACAGTTTTAATAACGTGCCAGTTGAAAATAATGTGTGGATGTTTCTGGACAGTTGTTAAATGGGTCTGGATGCTGGGTCCGAATGAACCACATATCCAACTTAAATTCTACACCTACACCACAAAGCTGTCCGAGTAGTCTAAATCCGAAGAGTTTGTGCTTCAGGTTTTTTTTGTTACTGGGTGTATTGGTGTCAAAGTTCTCAGACAGAATTAAAAAAAAAATCCTGGATGGAAATAATCTCAAAACTGGAAGCAACAGAGGCAAGATCTTTTTCCAGAGTCGCTACACTGACAAATGAATAGAAGATACACATTGGCAATACCGAGGGTCCTTTTCTGGTGATGCAGGTACATTTACTGAATTAGAGGTGTTAACACTACTGTGAATAAAGCTCCTATAAGTGTGGAGGTTCAAGCTAACTTTCGACAAGGGCTGCCTTTCATTTATTGTCTGTAGAGAAGCTTCAGATAATGTCTCTGGAGGTCAGATTAGAGCCGTTCTCTGTTTTTTTTTGCTTCGGGAGAGTTTTTCATGTCTAATGTCTAATATAGGAATTCAGTCTTCGGGTGGATTGTTCTTTATAAAATGTTGTGTTGCTTAGTGAGTCGATCAGGAAAGTTGGGCTCTGTTTTACTGGTGCTCTCACATTAACACATCAGCTTCCCGAATTAGTGACTGAGCACCATTTGACATTTCAGTCACTGTGCTATATCCAGAGGTCTACAGTGTGTGTGCTGGACTGCAATTGTTGTGGTACCACACTGACTATGGTTCTCTCTCTCTCTCTCTCTCTCTCTCTCTCTGTGTGTTTGTCTTTGTCTTTGTGCATGGCTTGGTATTAAAATGCTATCAAAAATGTAGGTAAGGGTAATGACTGTTACAACACTCATTTTGGTTTCAATGGATTTTTTGTCAAGGAAAGTATTGAAAAACCTTTTAACGTTGGATTCTTATAATGGGGCCAGTTCACTTTTACACCTTATTTATGGGCATTTATATGAAGAAAATGATGCTGTCCATTGTGTCCCCGCATCTCAAATAGGGTAATCTAAAATCAAATATAGATATTTAAATAAATGTTTATATTTGCGTAGAAAAATGTAATAAATGGATACAAATAAATGTTATATATTTTTCTATTTTTCTGTGTACTTCAATTGTTTCTGTTTTAGTCATTATTTGCTCACAAGTCACAGCTTTAATGCATTTGTTTTATTTAATTTAGTTAATTTTTAATGTATTCTTATTTTCACACTGACATATGTGTTCCCAGTGCCAAGATCTTCTCTTTTTCCACAAAAATGCATCCATGCAAGGTGTGGCATAGAGACGGTAGCTTTTGATTGGCCCGCAGCCTATGAGTCCTTTGGAAACCAAATTAGGTACCAATCATCTGGTCACTCACTCAAGTTCAAACCCCCAAGTAATCAGTTTTGACAGTTTTGTGATCTATACTTGATGCCTGTCCTCCCAATGCAGTTTGATTGACAGACCTCATTTATATATTACAGTGAAGAAAATATTAGTAGAATCGGAATATATAAAAATAGATGAATTAATATATTTGCCTAAATCCAATAAAATTGCCAAACCCATCAAATACATTGATTTTTAGATTTTTTTTTGTATGTGGGTGACTATTTAATAAAGAGTAAAAAAATGTTTATTTCAATGGAAGTATGTCAATAAGAAACTGGTAAAATAAATACATAATAATACAGAAACAATAATTGGATTACAACTGATTTCTGAACAAAATAATGGATAAAAAGAGTACTAAGAAAAAATAAACAATTTAGTTATTTTTCCACACAAATATAAATTGATTTATTTAAATGTCTATAGTTACTGCTGGCCTATCCTATTTAAGATGCTGGCACACAATGGGCGACATAAAAATAAGTCAAGCAAGTTCTTATTCTGTCTAGAAAAACAAATGGAAACTCCAAATGATGCTCCCAAAATGCTTTCATTCAACGTACTCCAGGGAGGTATTAAAAGTGTTAAATTAATTAAGTGACAATTGAACTAAATTTGAAGTGCCAAGACCAAGATCTATAGGCAAATATTTCAATATAATATGGGTCTCATTGGCCTAGTTTTCAGACTGTCTCTCAGGGACTAAACAAGCAATGTTGGCCCAAAGCCCCTCAGCGTCAGTGTGTTGTCCAAAAATAAGCCTGTTAGTCAGTGCTCTAGTTAAGTGTCCATGGGTAACACACACGCACACACAGTATAATACGTCCAGCGGTTGGGCCCAGGTCTGGACAAACTTCTGGAATGGGATCAGGGCTGTTGCTGCTCCTCTCACTCAGCCACAAAGCACTGGGCCTTATTTGGTTTTAGTTTGATGAGTTGAAGGTGGAGGCCTTTTAATTAACCCTCACATTTATTACACCCTCGGTTTGCTTGCTGCATCACCTTCTGATGGCATTTGACGTTCAGTTCTCGCTTTTACCAAGGTCTTTTAGAAAGGTCTGATTTGACGCTTTGGTTTCCGGGCCCTTTGTATTTGAAGACTTAACTTGTTTATTGTCTGTTGGGGATCTTTTGCCATCTATCTTGTTTGTTTTTCCTCTTTGTAATCTTGCTGTAATCTCCTATTCCTCCTACAGCTCTCTGTGTGTCCTAGACCTTGTTAATCATCGACAAGTGGTTCTGTCTACGTTGAAGAACCAACGATTTCCTCCTGTAGTGCGAAGATCCTCATCTCTATTCAGCTGTCTCTCCGTCCGTCACTTCCCGCCCTCCCTCCATCCCCTCTTCCTCATCTAGCTGTTCTCCTCCTCCTCCTTCCACCTCATCCGACACAGCTCATGACATCAGATCAGCCAACATGGCATTCTCGTCGCGTTTTTCCTTCTGGGAGCAAAAGGAAAGTCTCATTTGGACATTTGTCAAAGCACTGTAACACTGCATGGTGTGGTTGTACATTGGCATATGTGCCTTTTTAATTATGTGTGGCCTTTGCATGCATCACACTACCAGTTTGATGGCTGTAGGTTCACTATCAGTACCAGCTTTTAGAGGTTATAGTTGCCAGTTTGCTTCAAGTTTAACGTAATGTGTTTCCATTTGCTTGACAGTTTTAATCAAGGTGCCTTACAGTACCACAAGTGCATCCATTTTAGTTCTTGAAGTAATAGGCCATATGTGTGTGATGTGAGGGGAGGAAAAATAACTTCTAAATGGAAGATGGCTCTCCCAAATAAGCCTAGGTTATGCATGGTTTGTGTCAGTGTGTCATGGGCAATGGCTTCATATGGTGTCGTGGTTTTGATCTGCTTCCCTTTCCACATCAACACCCTCAGGTCAAAGAAGAGAACAAGCCAGGCGCCAAAAGTGTAAGTGTGCCAAAGAGTGAATATCACCCTGCTGCAAGGGGGAGTGATAACTCGGACCCACGTTTTAGAACAAGGGTTCGCTTGGGATCGCAGGTTTCTGGGCATCAGTCACAGCAGTCATGTCTTTTCCAGTCCTCATTCCAAGTCTTATGTCATAGACCAAGGTCCAAAGCCTTTCCTGTTTTATGTTCAAATTCAGTAGAACTGGAGTGAAATCGGTGTCACATATAGTATTCGGTCACGTTGGGCAAAAAAAGACAACTTCGGGGAGAGATGAAATGATTAGAGGTTGGGACTTGCTTTGCTCTTGGCAGTCTCACACCTTGTATCCATCCTTTATTTAAGCTTATCTTAGAGCTCTTCGCTAATCTAATTCAGACCTATGGCATTGTCAATTTGGTTGGTGTCAATTTAAGCCAACGCTATCCTCCAACTGAACTTCCTCCACTGGGTTTATAATAGAATAGCGCCTCTCTTGTCACAGCATAAACTTTTTCATTAACAAACCGATTTGAAAAAAGGGCCACACAGTTAATGAACAAAGCAATTTCTAAACTGTGGATCCAATGTCACAGACGCTTAAGCTTTTTAATTTCACAACAAAGGCCCTGTAATTACTTTCTAAATACCGTAATTGGTTTAGAAAAGAATGATAGTTTCGATGGGAGGTGAGCTGTAGCCTTGCATTGCAAAATAAGAAGCTGCACATCATTCTTTCCTTTCCTAGAACGAGGCTTTCTATATTTATATATGATGAGCAAAGTACAAGAAATCGGTCTCTCCTATCTGTGAGGGCTTCAGAGCATTACTCATGATTACCTTCCTGTTAATTGAGAAATCTGTTAAGCCCATGAATCCCATTATGCCCATCTCTATTAGGCAGACTTAAAGATGTGGAACAACCATTAGGGTTTTTCCCACCATAACATTAATTAGGATCCACAGCTCAGAGTGCTTTAGAAATCTTCATCTATACAGTTAATTTCATGGTAATCCTTTAAACCTATGTTTATTGAATTGCTGGTCTAACTTGATGTCATTTGCCACAACCTTGCCTTTTCCTTTTTAAGTATATACCCATTACAGTGTAAGGATTTCCAGGTTTTGCTTGACTGAGATGGCAAACACTGCCAAATTGATAACAAGAAAATGCAAACAAAAGTTCCCCATAGGGAACCGATTGGGAATCTTTCAATTTCCATCTGGTAAATCTGACAAGGCGAAAGCACAAAGACAGGCATAGATTAAAAGGTTAAAATGAAAGAGGAGCCAGAACAACCAAGTGGTTTGGTTTACCTGACATTCTGGTTCATACTGGATGTGGGAAAGACAGGAAATCACTACCATGTTTGCATTTTTTACATGATTGATTGATGGAGAGAGTATTAAATCAACCTAAAACCAGACTAGTTGCAAGACCCTCTTATCCTGTCTCTATGCATACTTCATTCATTGTTTAAGTCACAAGCATGACATGATAATAATTTATTTGAATGTGATCTCAGCTCTCTGGTTCCATAGTTGATCAGCTGTAATCTTCTATGGAAAATATAGTTATATTAGGTTTTTGGCTTGTGAGTTTAAGTTGAACTGTTAGCTGAAACATAGCTTATAACCAAGATTGGAAGTTAAGTTTCAGACTATAAATCACAGATATTCCGGTGTTTCCGGTGATATTCTATGACACCGTTGGAGGAGATGGATGTTGAAGATAGTAGCTCTCTCATCCAGGGAACCAGACCTCAGGGCCCCCGGAGGACAACAAGTCTGGGTTAAGACGAGGCCAAGCCCTTTGTCTTTGTGTCTGTATGTTTGTGAAGCAGCCAGTCATTTGGTACTAGGTTGCTGCTAATGGCCAGTCACTGTCAGCTGTCTCAGATACTCCAGCTATCTTGTTGTATCTAACCGCTGTGCACTTCCTCCTCAAGTAAACCCATTATGGGCTATTTCAGGGTTACTTCAGGAAGCAGTCAGGCATGTGGTAGGCAGGTGGCTGCCCAGTACTGTACAGCCCAATCAGACCTTTTGTAGTGCTGTGTAAGGTGTATGAAATGCAGTTCACCCATAAACGTGCCATATTAGCTCACATGGGTCTGTGATGTGAAATAACTGTGCCCTGAAATTTGTGATTCCTTGAGTAGAGTCCTGCAGTTTTCAACCCGTGGTAATCTGATCTCTTCAAAAAGGCCCATAATGTTTTATGGTTTCCACATCACAGCTGACAGTTCCCTTGAGACAGCGGAGCTTTCAGGTTTCTTCCTTTAGCCTTTAATAATGCGTGGGCAAAATGACTGTTGATAGGTCCAGAACACCATCATCATAATATAACATGCCAACATTTTGATTGTTGGAACATATTTAAAAGATTGATGTAAGAATTATTTGAGAAAATGAAGCCACACTGTTGTTTTAAGAGCTTGTGGGTTGAATGAAAATTAAGGAGCTCTGCTCAACATGTATACATGATGCTTCAATTTTGCTTTATCATTTCTGATATCGTTTTACATCGACTGCCTCCTCTTCCCTCTTTCCTCTCTGTGTGAGTAGCCAGACATTGATGCAGCCGGTCTGCACAGCCGGGCCCAATCTGTGCCAGCCCTAGACCCTGGCAGGGGGCTATTCCGGGCAAAAAGCCCCCCATCAGTCGCCCACATAGAGCCTACAGTCCGGGTCAGGAGTCCCTCCCCACCCAGGTTTAGGATGTCTGTTAAAGTGCCAGACCGCTTCAAAAGCCCTGAGCCACCGTCAAAGATGCCAGAGCGTTTTAAGAGTCCTGAACCGCCACAAGCTCCCATGAGCCCTGAGCCAGTCATGAATGGTGACAGCAGGCAAAATGTCAGCGTGAACAAGAATGCAGTAAATGGCACAGCTAACAGTAATATCAAGGTTACGGGCACCAGCCAGCCGGAGGTTACAGATGACCAAGGTTTGACGCGCAAGAAGGTTGTGAAGGTGGTCCGGCGTGTTGTCAGGAAGGTCGTACCAACAGAGGAGGAGGAGGCCACTGTGCTAACACAAACATCAACAAAGGCCCCAGCACAGGCCAAACCTGTTCCTGAACCAGCTAAACCACTGTTAGCACCAGGGCCAGCTTCAGCACCCAAAGGCCCCAAAATGTCAGCGTTTTCCTTCAAACATGACACGATCAAAATAGAGGAGAAAGATGACATTTCACTAGGATTGACTAGCCTCATGGGCAGGGGCAGGACAAGGGAGCCCCGCCCACGAATACACAAGGAGGAACCACTGGAAAAGGCTGAGCCAGTGGAGATAAAAGATGAGAAAAAAGAGGGAAAAGACATCCCGAAGCCAGAGGATGTCTACGCCGAGCCCAAAAGTTCAGCAACAAAACAGGAGGTCAAGACTCCTGCAGTTCATGCAATCCCTACCACCACTTCCTCTGAAACCTCAACTGCAACCTCAACTCCTTCCAAATCCCTTCACTTCAAGCCTTCCTCTCTGCCCCCAGTTGTAGGCTTCATACCAGCACCCAAGCCCTCACCATTGTCTCCACCTCCTGGCTTCATACCTGCACCCAAACCAAAATCCACCCCTCCTTCAACCACCCCAACATCCCCCAGATCTTCCGCCCTTTCCCCTCCGGCGGGCTTTGTTCCTCCTCCTCCCAAGCCTGGTCCCCTGTCTCCCCCTCCAGGATTCATCCCTGCTCAAAAACAACCTGCAGTGAAAAAGGAAGAGGTACTGTGTCCACACTAAGCATGCATGGTCAACATTTGGGACTTTGGTGTGAAAAGTGGATGCAAATCATAAATGCATGCGTCTGAAATGAAAGTGCACTGTGGTGTGTCGTTCCAGTCACCGCAAATGTGTGTGTAACCTCACTGTGGAGTTCTTTGCCAAGCAAGTAGCTTTCCTAGGTTCCCTGATGGTCCTTGAAACTAAATGTGTCTTGCTACAGAATTTGGATTCCCCCTCCCCCTTTTATTTAAACAGGGAAAGTCTCCAGAGCATGCTTGCTCTTTTTCAGCAACACCTTGTTTCACATTCATAGAGTTCCACACATTCACCCTGGGAGCAGCCCAGTACAAACAGTCTTATACCAGAGCATAAGCAGCTCCACTGGCACAGTTGGGGTTAAAGGTAGTACGAGCAATTATGAGTGTATAGGTTTTGTTTTTTGTTTACCTCATTAGCAGCGAGTGAAGAATTGCGCCGTACGTTGCTGAAATGTGGACTGGTGTGGTAAATGTGGTGTCCAGAAGTCCGCTTGCCCAATATAGCTCAGTTATCGTGTTGCAGCGATAAAAGTCCATATCGCGGCGTAGTCCGGTTGCTAATTCTGGGTGATTTCCTGAATGCTTTCCTCGGTTGCAGCGACCAAAGAATGGCGAATTACAGCACC
>CABFOP010043154.1:0-10796 GCA_900683385.1 Anoplogaster cornuta
AAAAAGATGAAGGATTAAAAATAATGAACTGTTCGCCTGCTCATTTGCATTTCGTGTTTGTAGGGCCAAGTGTGGATTCGGGGAACAATGATGCCTGGGGAATCGCAAACATGTTTTCAATGAGGGAGTGGATGAAGGTTTGACTGAAGTGCATTTGAGATTCCATGGGCGTCAAAACATTTCACGTCTTCCCCAAACAAAAAACCTCACCTCGGTCACACTCGCATGTATGGAAGCCTCCAGTTTCCGTTTGCGGGGTCGTATCCCGACCTGGTGATTTCTCCTGCTCGTCCAGCTGGGTTTGATACTGCTCACGTTGGCTTGGCTTCACGGTAAAATGTGGAAATGTCAAAAACACCGCTCGTTTTTGAAGTGCCCCGCATGTTATTTTGTTGCAATTCCGGCATATAATGTGACCGTGATTCCATCCCTCTGGAATATAATTGCATAATTCCCTTTTTAAGTGAATCCTGGCATAGCATTTTGCCGCACTGTTTTCTTTATTTTTTTTATTATAAAATGGCTATGGAAACTGTGGCTCTAAAATTAGCTGAAGGCCACAGCGTGTTAAGGAAAAGCATGAACAACATAACAAGGATGTGACAAATTTGGTAGTTTCATTCAGAAGTCAGAAGTTCTTCCTCCTCAAAGCTTCAAATATTAAGATCCCTGCTGAAACATAACATGACAACCTTTTTAGAACCTTTGCTAAAGAGCATTTAGGTGGATCAGTTTCACCCAAGGTAGTCTCGATGATGCAAAGGCGGCGCAGAGCGGCATTTTGCCCTCGGAGATCTGAAGATCCCAAATAATAGAAGTGTTTGTGTTCCTCCGTCTTTATCTATGTGCTGTGAGCTCTTCGCGTTCGACTTTAATGCCATTGCCAAGGCAAGCTCGCCAACATCGTCTCTTTGGGGGCGCCGCTCTGTCCATTTTCATAGCTGGTTTTCAAAGCCTGTTCCCGCCTGTTCTTTTTCTTTTCAAGGCAGGAAAAAGAAAATCTGCACCAGAGGAATTGATGTCTTTGTAGGTGAAATTAATCTATAGTAACAATCTCACTGAATGCTGGAATGGCAGCAGTGCTCCCCAGACCACTGTCTGAGAGATGACATTTTGTTGAACAGTATTTCATTTCTCATTATCTCCTCGCACTCAATCATCATCTCCCCCTTTTCTCTCTGTGATGTATTCCTCGCTCTTCTCCCCAAAATATCTTCCGCACATCACTCTTCTTTCATTTTTAGCCGACATGTGATTCCATGTGATTGCCTGGTGCTCCTGAGAAATGTGCCACATATACAGTACAGGCTTTAATGAGGAAGGAATCCTCCAACATGCATATTCACTCTTTTGTTTCATCATTTTTCAAAAGCTAATTCCAATTTTTTGTCAAATGATATTTCTCCAAACAGGATTTCATCTTTTAAAAATAATTTAATTAATAATTTAAAATATTTTTAATTACGTTAAAGCACTGGCAGTAGCAACAATAACGCAGAAAAGACCATGTTAAATTAGTCAACATCTGGTATTAGTTATTAAAAAACCAAAACAATTCCCACTGTGTAATGGCAGCATAATGTGTTAATATTTGAATTAAATATATGGAAATAATTGGAGAAAACCTTACCAAATGCTGTGAACAAGATATTCAAATATATTTCAATTTCATGCGATCATTTCTCAAAGATAATTTTTTAAAATTTGTATCAGTTCTAAATAATGTATTCTTGAATAAGAAGAATCAACTGTTAAAAGAAAAAAATGTTTTCATCATAAACTAATACAAACGCCACTCAGACTTTTGGACCTCACTGTAGATTCATTAAAGGTAGTATGTACGATGTTTTGAGAAGCATTTTCGGTTATATTAGTTGAAATTGTGTTTATATCCTGACAGCAATCAATAAATCAAGTTCTCTGAAGCAGTCGCAATACTGTAGTAAGTATGTCAGTATAACAGACTACGTGGACACTTGTGCTTGTTTGAATAGTACAAGTCAAATTGCTGTGCAAAGTGTATTCACATTCTCATCCCATCTGACATTGCATGCAAATCTATAGCAGCTTTCGGTGGGGGAATAAATATATTTTCACTGTCGCTGCAAAAAAAACACTGCAGGATTAAATTCAATGCAATGTTTGATGGGAGATAATGCTCTTAATGCTGTTTGGTACTAAAACACAACTCTGAAGAGGAACTGCACCTGGGCTTAGTCAAAGCTCATCAAGACATCAAAACTATGGAGGACATAACAAGATTTAAAATCTGTGCAGTGTCTGCCATGATCCAAGCCACTCTTTGTGTTGTGAGCCTTATCCATAAGTAGATGATGTTGAGGAAATTATTATTCTCTGGTATTGTTTTCACCTTCCCTCTCTTCCCTCTGTTCTCTGCAGCACTCACCTCTTTCGCGCTCCTCTTTCAGTCACATCAAAAGGAGCCTTTTCTGCTTAATGGGCCATTAGCTCTGCTCTGACTCTCCCCGGGCTTCTCATCTTGCCATTTCATTCATCCATTTTAAGGGCAACAAAATAAAAAAAACTGAGGCTTGCACTTTTTGGAGGGAAGAGAAAGGATGTGTCTATATTACTATAATAGATCATTTAGGATTTTTCAGGTGTGCAATACATCTGCCAAGCCAAGACAATACCGCAAGTTGATTACAAGACCAAAAAATATATAAATAAAGACCCAAAAAAAAAACATGCTCTTATAGGATAAAGCAATACGATTAGGAAAACAATTAGCACTAGCCACTGAATGGATGTCCATAATATGTTTCATTGACCGAGAGAAATATATATATTTATATTATATATATATATATAGTACATATACAGATATACAGTATATACACACCAATATGCACAAACATACATATATACAGTATACGCAATGTATGTTCGCAATGTAGATTCTCGATAGATAAGACAGAATTTTTATCAAAGGTTGAAGAGCTGAGAGAATCATTGTATGGGACCCTCTCCATATGTAACAAGTTGGTGATTTCTGCTTGCCAGGTCTTAAAAGAAGGGACATCCTCATTTTTCCAAAGGGATAAAATATTCCTTTTTGCAACAACCTTGCCATATTATATTGTCTTTTGTTGCAAGTGGGATAGAGCTAATATATGTCGGGTCCCATCCAAAATGGCAGTGCATGAGTGCAATATCACAGTTATATAGGCTACTTTAGAAAAGCACTTAAAAATATCTGATCAGAACTTGTTTAGCTTGGGGCAAGACCAGAAGAGGTGGCCCAGGGTGCCCTCTGCTAATTTTCATTTCGGGCAAATTGGAGAGACAGAAGGGTAAAACGAGTACAGTTTGGTACAGGAGTAGTGCAGCCAATGAAGCACTTTAAATTGAATAAGTTGGTGTCTGGAATTTATGGAGCAACTGTGAATGTCTTTAATGTAAGTTTCCCAGCCCTCATCACCGATCGTCACGCCCAGGCTTCCTTTAAATACTGTGTGGAAACCGGATTGTATACTGTGAAAAGATTGACAAATTGAGAGGCAAGTCTCCTTGAGTCTTTGAGTAAGAGTATACAGTTCGATGGGGACTGGAATTGACTCAAAGTGTGATATATTTGTATGGGTGTCAGGGGCAGCCAGTGGGTCTGTTGGGCCCTAAGCGAGATCTTGAGAATATTTTATTGGTGACAAATCAGAGCACATATCATGTAGGAAAAGACAGGAAAATGCTGATTTCAGCTGTTAATCATATCTTAAATAATCTTAATCTTAAATAATTGGTCAGGAAAAAGATTAGAGATATGGTACTATATGTGTCTATATTTGACAAGCCTCTCATCCACACAACGTTCAATTCAACCTTTTCTAAAGAAACAATTTCATGTTTTTCATAAAATGTATTTATTTTTGTAAATTTATTCACGTGTTTATGTATTCACATGTATATCGAAAATGCTGAGGGAAAGAGGCATTACTCGCAGCCCAAGGCAAGTTATAAACAAGATGAAGACGCTGAAGAAAAGATATCTCGCCATCAATGACCAGAGGAACCGAAGTGGAATGGGCCGTGTGGATTGGCCATTTTACAAGATTTGCCAAAGTAGTTTTGGTAACTCAGCACTAGCCAATGCTGTTCTGCTCCAGTTTGTGACGTCGAACATGACGCACCAGGAAAAAAAAACAAAAAAAAACTTGCCTACCGCCGGCAATGTGAAAGGTGTCAATCGCTTTTTTTTAGCAAGTTTACCCACGTTTAAAAAACCCGGATACACCCGCTAATTTTGGTGTAAAAAGGGTATTACTAACTCAGTGCAGGGCCATAACATGCCAGAAAAGCAACCTAAACAGTGAATCTGGCAGCCCACAAGAACTTCATCAACCAAACCGCAGACATGCATGGGGGTGTAAATATTCTGCAAATTTTAAACAAAGTTCAAATACACGGAATAGCACCCACTCTGAGATTAGTTACCAGTTTTGACAACACCAAAGATATACAAGATCCACCTGAGCTCCACGTTGTGTTTTGGGGAGATCTTCAGGCCTCTGTGCTTAAAGGAATACACCGACATTTTGGGAAATACACCTATTTTCCAACTTACACATACATAGACAAGATGTTTGGTATCATTTTCTCCTATTATAACAAATATAACTATTTTGATAATTTATCCTTCATTTAAATAATCTATCAAGCAAACATTTCAAACTTTCCCTAGTTCCAGCTTGTCATTTGTGAGGAGTTTCTGCTTTTCTGTGTCTTATGTAATAGTGCATTTAATATCTTTGGATTTTAAACTGTTGACAAATTATTCTAAGTTGCTGAATATATGTATATAATAAAACAATTATTGAAAGTCTCCATGAAAGAAGATCAAGTGACAGATTCACTAGTTTGCAAGCCTGACATAAATTACTATGTTCCTTACTTGGCAAATATGGGTTACATACAGTAGAAAGAAGAAAATATTTAACTTTTCTCCTTTCTACTGTATGTAACCCATATTTGCCAAGTGTCTTAAACATGTAAAGTCACATACTGTACATCTGTGTGTGGTATATTGTTTCTACATTCAGCTCTTATTATCTGTAATATCATAGATAGATATATGATAGCTATTATTGCAAATACTATCTATAATATACAGTATATCTTTTTATTTATAAATGCAGAAAATAAAATGGAGTGTATTATTGTCTTTGTTGTTTACTGTCTGTCAGATTGCATTGTATCCTTGTGATGATAAATGTGCAGGTATGAGGCTAGCCGGCTGTGATACGTTGGAAATGCTATTTTAAAAATTACAAATTAAAACATTCATAGTAGGGTCTGCATAAAACATTTGTATTTCTGACACAGTTCAAATATTTCCTCGTCATAATGCACACTTTTTTCCACACCTACTACACACTTTCCTTTGATTTGTCTTTTAGAAGAGGCTCCAACTGCCAACATTGCTCTTCGCAAAGCAAAACAAACAGTTGAGATGCTGAAGGAGAAGATCCTTAATAGGGGAAAGTAGAGTCTTGACTGAAGAGAGAAATTTTCTCTGTGAGAGACTGGAGGATGGTACGTTTTTAGAAGGCACAAATTGAAAATTACTGATTAAACTAACCAAATTAATTAGTCTGAGGCAGTGGCAGCTGGTTAATGCTGGGCACCGGGGCGCTGCCCCCTTCCAATTACCCAGAGAAGAAAGGCTACTCAAACATTTTAAACATAAATTAATTGTATATTGCTAAATAATTATGAAATAAAAATAGTTTAGTCATACTGTGCACCTGGCTTGTCAGCATTTATTAAGAAATAGTTGCATTTGGTTAATTTCTATGTGAATACTTATACTTCCTGTGTGAGGGACGCCAGCCAAATGAGTGTGTATGTAGGTCCTTCAACTTTTGGCAAGCTGGTGACCTGAGGCTGCTCTCTGATTGGTTGCTTCAGATTTTCCACGGGGCACAGGCCAGTTCAAGTTGAACTGCCGAGTTTCAGGTTGGCACAGCCACCGAAATGAAAGAGAATTTGTTATATCACCTGTCAAATGGCTTTTTACAATTACATTCAGTCTTTGTTTGTGCAGCACCCTCAGCACCCTTACTTCCCATGGCATTGAAAGTGAGTTTGCCGTGCTGTGAGTACTCTTTCCATTATATATTTGCAAGGCAGGACGTACACTGCAGCCTGTACACATCAAAATAAGATGAACTATAGCAGGCATGTTCCTGTTGCAACAGGAAACAGGTACCTATTGTCTCGCTTTAAGGGTCACATACTGTAGTAAAGAACAGTTTCACAAGTTCTGCGGTAATGTCTAGTTTCACATATACTGTATCCGTGGGTCACCGTCTTCTATCTCAGGTCTACTTTCATTAGTTAACTGGTTTTCCTGCCTTTGGCCTGTTGCTAACCACATGACAGTTTTCTCCTTATCTCTTCTAAGCAGCTATGATGTCACAGAAGGCCTGTACACTTACATAGGGTTAAGGTCAGTTTTTGTAAATTTCCACCACAGTTAGTAATTTGCTTACATCACATAATCAGAAGTGAACCAGAGGCGGGTGGAAGTGACATCAACTTCGGCTCTTCAAACAGTAGGAGCATAAACACAAACAAGCCCTTTGTGATTAAAAGCAAGGCCGGAGCAGAATGTTAATCCTGTATAAATGTATTCAAAGATCAATAAAAAGTCTGAAAGGTCAATCAAATTAGTTTGCTTGCTTTAAGATGGCTTTGTTGCTCAGAGGGATGTAAATGCGTAGAATATACATAGGTTAGCCGACTTTATCAATTGCGGTTTAATTAGAAGAAATGCCCCCACGTATACTATTTTGGTGAGGTGACGGGATGTGAGTTCGATGAACAGCGCGCGGACACCGAAGAAAATTAGATCTCACCTTAAATTAATTATATTTTGTGTCGTAATGCTTAAGCCCTAATGACTGCAGCAAAAGCTGTAGGCGTTTTGCAATCATTGGAACATTTATATCGAAGACTATGCATATGTATTGTAGAATATAACTAAATTTAAGTCTGGCCCACTTAGCTGACTGCTGCACAACTTCTGGCAACACTGATGTAGCATGGTGAGGATGTATGAATGATTCATGAAGCTTCATCAAGCCTTTGAAGTTTTAGTGTGATTTGTGTATGTCAGAAGATAATTTCTAATCTAACCGACATTGTGTAGAGAATTATTTTACATATCCTACACTTTTAAAAAGGCGTTTCTGAAACAAATGCTGCAGCAAACGAATGGAGCAGGAATATTTACATTGCTGGTGCTTGAAGATAACAGATTATTTGTACATACGGAGGCGGTCGGTGTAAAGTGGCGAAAGCATGACGAGGGGTTTCATTATGCCAACAACTTTGTAAAACCTCACTGAGCACTTTGAAACATCTTGCATGGTGTCAGATGTTTAATAAGGGAATTGATTTTCAAGAAATCGATCGCACCGTGTTATCAACATCTCTCCCAAAGCTGCTGCAGTAGAGAACCGGAGCTTTTTGGACCCCTTGGTGGTGGATAAACAATACAGCAAAAGATTTAGCCTGGCAGCAGGTGTGAGCTGCAGTAAACAGTTTAATTGCCATGCAGAACAGAGGGGCAAAAGTGAAAAAACAAGTACAAAAAAAAAAAATAGGGTATTGCCAGTTTCAAGCTCACCACATGTTTTGTCTGTGACTCTGACCAATATAACAGCTTACAGTGTCAGACCCAATTATATCAATTGTACATTCACAATCTGTGTGAAACGAATAACAGCAACACACAAACAACAGAAATCAACAGGACCCAAGGCAACCTGCTTAGGTCGGATGGATGCACACACACACACGTCCAAGCTGCAACAGAAAGTTGCTTTCTTTTACAGAAACAGATCCAGCTTTCCTCGGATTTGAATTGTTGATTTTTAAAAAAAATTTTTTAATCAGTTTTAGATTATGGTGATGTTATTTATAGGCACGCTGCGGCTACCACTCTTAAACCCCTGGACTCAGTTTATCACTCAGCTCTTAGATTTATTACCGGTGACAGTTATGGTACTCCTTTATGATAAGGCAGGCTGGCCTTCTCTTACTGAAAGGTGCAACAAACATTGGTTTCTGTTTATTTTTAAAGCTCTTATTGGTAAGCAACATCTTTACATCTCATCACTGCTTGAACAGAATTTTGGTACTTATCTGACTCCATCTAATGACTGGTTGGTTCTTAAGGTTCCTCGAGCATGTTCTGAACTTGGGAAATCTGCCTTTCCTATGATGCTTAAAATCCACAGGAAAAAAACTTCTCCAATTTTCCATAAATACAACACCCCCCCCTCCCTCCATGCACACCCACCCACACATAAAAATGCCAGCATCACTTTTTCAGTACATGTATTACAAAACATACAAATTTACGCAGACATTAAAATATAAATAAAGTGCTAGGAGCATCCACCTCCCTTAGCGCTGAGAACCTCGCTCTTACAAGAGCCCCTTTTGTAACAAGGTCCCTCGTTGCCAGCGCAGAGCAACTCAACTCTGCCAGCTCCTGCTCTCGCCCCTAAAACTCTCCTGGCCTCAGCTGTAGAGGAAGCAGTGTACTGCTGGTGCGGAAATGTGACTCTTGCCAGCATCCCACCACACCTAAGGGATTCAAAATATCCCTTTTCTCCCTCCACCTAGCCAACTCTTCACACATTGACATTTCCAGTATGGTGATCTCTGAGGACCTGATGCGATGGCGAGGTGACGATCTGTAAAGCCAACCTTATTAACTAGCCTACTGCGATGGTGTTTCAGGATATAAATGCAGTCTAACCGAAGTACCTCATCGTCCAAAACCGCTCACTCTCCATGTGTCCACCAAATCATTACTATTAACAATATTTACAGTATCTTTCAAGATTCCTGCAGCACCAATGTGGGGTTCCTCTCCTCTTCTACCCATTGAGGGGTCGATAGTACTACTGTAGATACCACTAAAACATAATCTAAAGCTGCTTTCACATGATCCGCGCAAAGAGTTGGCATCAACATGATCAGCGTCAGCGCCAGGAGCGGTGGTGACGTCATCACATACACCCCGGTGTTGTGTACCTGTTTTTCACCGTACAGCAGAAGAAAGCTTTGGCGTTGGCTGTCGTTGGAGAACACAGGAGAACGAGAGTGCGTATGGGAAAGCGAATTTGGGTTCATGAAACGCTTTTGTCTCGGGACCAAAATGGGGAGTTTGATTTGGTTCGGGAGCTGAGGCACCACGGCGACCGATTCCAGACGTACTTTAGGATGGATGTCAATCAATTTGATGAGCTTCTGGGTAAGGTTGGAACGAATATCACTCAGGTCAACACTGGATTTCGACAGCCCATTTCTCTGACGCAAAGGCTGGCAGTGTGTTAGTAAAACTCAGTGCTAATATAGTAACGTGTAGCAGGCCAACAAATTAATTATGCTAGCTACCGATGTCGGATATAATGTATATTCATATAAGTGCTAACGTATACTTGTTATGAGTGTAGTAGTGTATCTGCTTCTGGATTGAATGCACAAGCACATCATTTTATGTGCATCTAACTAATTTTTAATACAATATGTATTGGAAATCTTATCTGGTTTACCTTACAATACCAATACAGTACATTACAGGTAAATTGAGTAGATCTGTTGTTGGCATTGAATAATTGTGTTAAATCTAATATCAAAATTGTAACATAAAAGTTTCATGCATGCGAGGTACCTATTCAGAGTGGTGGATGTTGGTGCCTTTGGGAGGAGCAGCGAGGGTGGCACTCAAGCTGTCGCTGAGTTTGGAAGGGCTCTGCAAGCAGGAAGGCTTGACCTACCGGAGGACACTCCACTCCCAGGGGCAGAGGACAGTGCCACACACTTTCGTGGGGGATGAGGCCTTCCCTCTTAAGAGAGAACTGCTTCATCCCTATCCTGGGCGTCAGCTGACCAGACGCAAACGTGTGTTCAACTACTGCCTGTCCCGTGCTAGGAGGATTGTGAAGAACGCCTTTGTGATCCTTGCAGCCAGTGCCAGAGTGGTAATCGGGAGGTTCGGGACAATTCCCGGTGGGCCGTTAACGTTTCTGGCCGGGCTGATTACTGGCTATCAATAATTTGCGTTTATATAAAAGTTCCTAGCTGCACCATCCGGCCAGCCTGAGCTGATCGCTCACAGCCCCACTCACTGTCTCCCACATACAAACACACACAAGCACTCACAAACTGTTGACATCGCAACCAAGTCTATATTAGCAGAGGGGAGTAAATTAGCGGGTCCTCCTCAAGTGGCACAACCCCGGTGTTCCTTCAATTGCATTTGGTCACACAGCGAATGGTGTAATAATAAGTAATAACGGCTGGTGCAGGATCGTAGAGAGTGTAACGTTACAGATTATCCTGGGAACGGTATTTTCACATGCTGTTACTTGGAAGTGATGGACAGCAAAAAGAGAAAGGAGAAAGGTGGTGCCAAGAAGGCAAGAATTAAAAAGAAAACAGTGGAGGAGGATGCAGAGAAATGCTCCAAAATAACGGATACATTCCGATTCCGAGCATCAAGTAAATACACTGCATGTGAAATGCATTGTTCCGGCTTGCGCTCTGCAACGATATTTTTGGCGTCGTGTCTTTCCGCGAGCTAATGTGTCATGTGTCATTGTCCAGAAGTCAGACACAGGAACGGTATAGAGTATCCGGTCAAAATAAAACAAATTTCAAAATAAAACACCCTACTTGATGATGGCCTTGACCAGTGACCTACTGCAACGAATACTCATGTTTTAAGGTAGGTCTTTATTTGTCAAGATGTTGTTGAGGTT
>CABFOP010043901.1:1816-13006 GCA_900683385.1 Anoplogaster cornuta
TGGTTGTGTATGTGTATTTGTGTGTCGGCTTGTGTCGCTCTGTCTTTCCTGTTCCCTCTTTGTTGGCGAGCGTTGTGTCTCTCTCTCTCTCTCTCTCTCTCTCTCTCTCTCTCTCTCTCTCTCTCTCTATTTGCTGGCTAGTTGGTAGAAGCGCTTTGTAGCCTTGGTCATTTTAAGGAAGCCTGTAGGGGTTGTTTGCTCCCCCTTTTCTCTTTTTTTGTGGTTAGCTATGGAGCTTAGTATTGTTTTTCTGTTTGATTCTGTAGACTAGTTGAGCTTGTTGTATTTTCCTAGTTAGTGGGGGGTTTGTTGTTTATTATTTTGGCCTTGGAGACCCTGACGCTTTTCTTTGCTTCCATTTCTGCAATTTTAGTTGGTTTATCTTTTGTTAATTATTTTTTCTGTAAATAAATATTACCCTTTGTTACACTCAAAGTGCTTTTGTTCCACTCCTTGCAAAGGTTTTGGGTAAACTTGTTAAGTTACTCCCTGTGTTCTCCTAGACATCAAAGAAAGGTCGTAACAGTGTGTATGTGTTTTACAGTACACTCCAACAGCACCAACCAGCCAAACCGTCTCTCTCCTCCCCAATGATTAATATGCAGGGTTATGGTGGAGCTGCGGGGGCGGGTGCGGGGGGGGGGATTTGTCTGTGGTTTAATTAGTGCATTCCTGGCAAATTCTCCATCCATAATTATGGCCGGGTTGTTACTGACCTTTCTGGTATTTTTTGCATGTTTGGCTTTTATCTGACCAAAGGATCTTTGTTGTGTACATTCTGTTCAGCCACTGTCTCTGCTGCTGCGTATTAAAAAAACAAAATTAAAAAAAAAACACTTTACAGGATGGCCAAACGGCACTTCTGTTCTCTATCATTTCACTTATTTATTTTTTTCTCCCCACTTTCCGAAATTATGAGGTTGAAATCTTGGATGAAGCGGTGGGGCCAACATAGCACCGACAGAGCAGCTTGTCCAGAAGGAAGGCATCCATATTTATAAGCATGTCATTCTCTTTGCTTTCATAAGATTTAATTTAGAAAGGAGGGGGGAAAAGGAACATACTAACAACATATGAATAGCTTGCCAGTGCCCCCTGCAGCCACCAAATGCATAGCAAAAAAAATTTTTTTTTCCTCTGAAGTGTTCTTTGACTTTGAATGAGGTGAAAGGAAAAAGTGAGTAAATTGAAGAAGGACGGAGGGCAAAGCCAAGCTAGAGGAGTTAAGAGTGGCATACAGAGGAGCTTGCTCGCCAGCATACTGTCTAGGTTATTAGGGGATTAATTACTAGGTTAACAATGAGTGCCAAACCAGGATCTATATGTTGGAAACACTGCAACCACATACTGTACATACAAAAGTTGTACGTCTTCATACTCAGTAATCAAAAGTCACAGGCAAGAAAAAAAAAGAAAAAAGCTCACCATGGAAATCTGGGTATGAAAGCGCAAGACCTGTCAAGCTCTTCTACTTCTAACCTTATAAGCTGTGTCACTCTGCAAACATGCAAGAATGTAGGCCACACAAAATACACACATGCTTCACAAACACTGTATTTCACAACAGACATCAGATGAGGGCTACGCATGCACACACACACACACACACACACACACACACAACACAGCACATATAAGAGCAGAGGCAGCGCTGGAGGGATTTGAGCTGCCAGGGCCCCTCTGGGGAAGCGATGGCTTCCTGTTTGCAAGCCTTTCTTTAGTGAAAATGCTTAAAACGGGCCAAACGAGAGCAGTGCTTATCCAGCAAAATTGCTGCTAGATGGAGCAGAAAGTGCACAAATTTTCTATGACACCCCAGTAATGAGGTTTTATATTGACCCAAGCACAGTGAGTGGAAGGGCCTGCTGCTCCTCTTCCCCTCCTGAGCCGGCCCTCCTCACGCTCTATTTGGGGCCCCACTAAAAAACCCAGGTCAGACAGGTAGCAGAACACAACACACATCACTCAGTGAGGGACACTCATCAAGTATTTATAAGGCACCATTATATTGTTGGTTTGAACACAAGAGGATAAACTCTTGTTGCGGGCTGCCAATAGACAATATAAAAACTGGCATGTTCCTTAAACTGAGAGAAAAGTAATTCACACAGCATTTTCTTACAGGTTAGGAAAATCTTTTTTTTTTACAGAATAGCATCAGACTTTTAAGTTTTACTTATTTTAAAGACTGACTTGTCAATACCAGTGAATGTAACATTTAAAGAAGTTTTCTACTGCTTTACAAAAAAGGAGAAGCTCGGTAATTGTTCTACAAATAATTGTTGCCTGCTAGAATATGTTTGACTTTTATTGCTTCCCTGTTGTTGGATGAAAGTATTTTCAAACTGAATAAAGACTGTGTGAATGAATAAAGACTGTGTGAATGAATAGGACTATGATTGTTGGCTTTTATACAAAACTGTGCAAACAGAAGTGCACATGCTTTGATAACAGTGCATGCTTTCCGTTTGATCAGGATCTCCCTGAAGACATTTCTCTCCCAGAATCCTAAGTGCCTGAGGCAGTGGCCCATGATGCACGGCTCTATATCCCGGAGATGGAGCAAGTAAAGGTCAGTGCTGGATGTTTGTGAAAGCCAGGAGAGGCGCTGATCTCACTGTAATCTCTGAACAGTTATTGTATTCATAGCATATGTGTTCCATCCAGCACCGCAGCCTAACACTGACATTCACTACTGAAAGAAAGAAAGAAAGAAAGAAAGAAAGAAAGAAAGAAAGAAAGAAAGAAAGAAAGAAAGAAAGAAAGAAAGAAAGAAAGAAAGAAATGTGTATTCGGAGCTATCTATCATGGCTTGGTGTCTGCCTGACTCTGGAGCCTGAGACAGATATAAGGCTGGATATGAGTGTCATGTCAGCAAAGGCGCGGCTCAGGCCTGGCACTCTCGTTAGCAGTATTTTTGTATGTCCGTCAGGGTAGCGTGCACCAAGCTATTTTAAGTAAATGCATCACCAGTGAGTTTTTGCAATGTCTGCAGTCTTCTGATGAATTAAAAATGTATGCTTGGATGGAAATAATTCTGGTATTACACCAGTGAAAATTATTATCTTAAAGGGATACACATATCATTTCTAGAGGAGAGAATTATTTTTCATAATTACCCTCCTGAAGATACTATGAGATTAAGATTAAGATTGCATTTTAGGCCATTTAGACATGTTTTCTGTACACTTGTGTCTTGTGCCAAGATTTAGTCTGTGCTTTCTGACAAACATAAGCCTCAAAGGCCACTCACAATGCATTAAGGCTGTTTTCTTTTTTGACAGACATCAAAATGTGACCTTTAAATGATTCTTGTTATCAGGGAAGCTGAACAAGAAAATCAATAGGATGCAGCTGGAGAGGGGGAATTAATGCAGGGCAAATTGATCATTCCATTTCATTTTCATCTTGATTTGATGTGCCAGCCACACACACCTAATCTGACCACAAACTGCCTTTAACACTTCAAAAGAGAATCTTTTGAGCAGCAAAATACAGCAAGCTCAAAAAGCTTCTCAGATACAAAAAGGATAGGGCAAGGGCACGAGCTTTCACTGACAGTTAACCTTAATAATAGAGGCCCTGCGTTCATTTTTTCTTTTCATCACTTCTCAAGGCTTTTTTATCCTGTGCCTTAGTGCTGCTGCTTTCTATTCACCATAAGGAATGCAAGATGGTAAAGCTCATTGTCTATTTCACACAGTTTATGGGCCCATCAAACTGCAAAAACAAATACATTAATCATCAGAACACATTGATAGATCATTAATTATTGTACCTCACTGTTGATGTCACACGTTGTTGAATCCTTTCACGGATAATCAGAGCACTTTGGCAGAACTTTATTAAACAGAGTGTTCATTTACAAAGCCATGTCTGGATGAGCAGGCATTGAGTCAGAGAGATAAAAGACAACATTTTCCTTTAAAGAATAATTCAGTAAACATTAAAAGGAATATCTGCCATGGAGGAATTACACTATATTTTCCCCTGTGTTGCTTCCCATACATAGCTGAGATTGCGGGTATATTACCACTGAAATGCCAGAGCTCAACAGATAACTGTGATAACAAAGATAGCAAATCTGGGAAATGAAAAATGGCACTTCTCTTCTACAAGCAGATACATCAGTGTTTATTAAATCAATGCCAGGCAGAGGAATCTGAAGGTAAAATAATGAACCACTTATAAATGATCTTTGCTTCGCTGGGCCTTACCTGATCGGGGTGCTCAGGGACCACCAATGCGAGGCATATTAGGAGAGGTCTATTAATCCTAGTGCTTCTCATAGCTGACTATAAAATGGAGAGTCCTCTGTGACTTACTAGGCACATCCTTTTTAATTTTCCAGTGGAAAAAAAGTCAGCCACACAGCTCTCATTGATTGGGTGTGAAAGTTTGGGTTGTCTGTGTATTTCTGCTGGTATAGCGTGGATATTTCATTATGGTGCTGTGGGACACACATTAGGCGGCTCTGCTACCTCTCACACAGCATCCATGGCAACTACGGAGGCCGCTCTCTCCGCAGAAATGTGCTTTTAATTGAGTGACATCTAATCAGGCGGTGAAATACAGCGGTGGAGTTAACAAAACAGGTCAACGAGGGACAAGGACTGCCAGCTGCAATCACCATTACAGCGCAGCACTTAGTTGTGGTGTTGAGTTGACCAACCCGAATCTGTCTGGTTTTAATGAACAAAATTACAGAGTCGGAGGTATTCCTTACAAGATCCTTGGGTGAATATGTGATGGCATATGGTGAGCGCTTCTTAAGACTACACGAGCTTGGGGAGGAGGGCTGTCTTTGATGTGCTGAAATTACTAGGGCTGAGAGGTCTCACTATAGCAACGTCTTACATATTACACAGCCTCTTTGCAAAGGATGAATTTTTCACCATCATCTGTTTTTTTAGCTTGTTGCCTGGTGTGCCAGGTCTGGCTGTCTGCTATTTTCCCCCTTTCACACAGCATGTCTTTAACTGAAATAGCATTTCTTCATCATTATCAGATGTTGAATCAGTGCACTGGGGGACACCATCAACTTCTTTCCACCTAAAATCATCGTTGCTGGCAGCACTTTGTAGTGACATCCATAGATAGAGGGGTAAAGGCATTGTCTCTGTAAATCTTCAGCCTGCACTTGGGATAATCATTGGAATTCATGATCTTTTCTGGGTATGCTAACAATAATCCTCTGCTCGCTCTGTCTCGCACAAAACCGGGCATAGCAAACACTTGTCTTCAGTGACTCAGGCAGTGTCAGCTTCTTCTCACCCTGCAAATCTTCTCACCCTGCAAATTTCAGGGCTGTGTCCCTCTCTGTATGAAAACTACGTACTCAACCTTTTCCAGTCACTTCTTTTTACACTGTTGAAATTAATGAGATCTTTGGATGTTGAATCTGATGCTCGTAAGTAGCAAGGTTGACACGCAATTACAAGGGCAAGGTTGGATCTCGTAGAGGACATTGTTTTGATATACCCTTGAGACGCAAACAACTGGCATTGGACTATTGGTCTTCTTCCAAATTTCACAAATTATTATAATTATTATAATATCTGAACTAGACAAAACCCAACTCCAGGAGTGACCCTGCCCTACAAGAAGTACAAGATCCCTTTGCCAAGCTGAGTGTAACAAATGTTTCTGCAGTACAAAACTGCTGGATAAATAAAAAGTAACTGAAACGTGAAATTTGTCTGTGTTTGTATATTCCACTATGTGCAGATCTACAGAGGGAGCTCTTAATTAGAAGCACCTTATATAGATCCTGCCATGGGTGGAGCTTTAGCCCTTATTTCCTGATATACTAGCGCCTGAACTGCTGGCATACTCTACAGTATGGATTCTGTATTTATCGTTGGGGACAACTTATTGGTGTATTTTAGATTAGTTTATCTGCTTATTATTGCTCTACATCAAGGCTGTGGTACCAGTTGTTCCATGTTCATTAGAGTGCTTCAATATCCAGCTCATTTATTGTTTAAATTGTGTGTACAAATACTGTAATTGCAACAGGGACAAATTTGTTAACATAAGCACAATAATTTGGTCACTGGTTTGTGATTGGAAATACATTTTTAAATGTTTTTTAAGGCACTGCTTCTTATTATACTCATGTCGTGGGAGACAACAACCAATTAAAACAAAACAATCAGGGATTAGATCTCAAGATGCTCCTGATCACTCACAATTGTGTTGTTATGCTGCATTTGCACTGATACTGACAGGAGTCTGATAAGTCAGTATGAGTGTACACGTGTATATGTGTCTGTATTTCACCAAAGATAAATCCCAGTAAAGACTGTCTTCAAAACCATCTAGGTGTCAGACATGTCTGTGGGTAAGGGAGGTGGCCCTTGACTGTGTTTCTTCAAACCAACAAGGGCAGAGGTAACAAGAAGCACAGAGCCTTTGTTAAAGGGGTATTTCACCCACAACATTTTTCTATCAAGTACTCACCTCTTGATGCCTTGAATCCACAGAGAATTTTAGTTTTTCTTGCATGCTTGCTCACGGTGAATGACGACCCCAAAAACCAAGGAAATACTTGATGAATGGAAGTTAATAGGAGGCCAAGTTTAACAGCAGCAAAACGATATTAAAAAAATCTGTTTAGAAACTCTCACACAACTCTTCGTATGCACAGTATGTCCAAAACATGTGCATTCAAATTTTACTTTACTTTACTTCTAAACCTTTCCAGATTCAAAGTCTCACGCACGTATGGGTTGCACATTCAATGCACATTAACCCAGTTGCATGGGTACGTGCGTGAGACTGGCCTCCTATTAACTTCCATTCATCAAGTATTGCCTCTGTTTTTGGGCTCGTGAAAGCATGCAAGAAAAACGAAAATTCTCTGTGGATTCAAGGCATCAAGAGGTGAGTACTTGATAGAAAAATAGTCATTTTGTGGGTGAAATACCCCTTTAATACCTGTTTCCACAAATTTGCATAGGGGTGGGAGCTCTCTGCTTGCTTTTAGGAGAGCAAAAGCTGGGAGATGATAGGAATGGCATGTGTGGCGCCTGGTGGGATGAAGGAATAGTCCTGATAGTGTTTCTGTGCACGTCCTCCTCTGTTAGTCATTACTGTGTGCAGACGAGGGGTGATGTTTACTCTGCTGAGACAAGCAAGTCTACTGCTCTGGGTGGCAACCTTGTGACTCCCTTCTCCCTCCTGTTGCCAGCTCTCCTAACGTCTAACCCTGGCCCTGCCACTCTGTGGGCTCACTGGCGTACTGCTGCTGAATGCCTATTGCCCACAAGGACCACGCATTGGGAAAAAAACAAGGGACGACACATTTATGCGCAAATTAATCCATGTGGTGTGTGCTTCAAGGGTCCTTCAGTCGACATTTCAGGATAAAATAGCATAATATACACTACAAGGGATGTGCTGCTACATTGCTGTAGTGCCATTTTTTCTCCCTCTATCTCTATTTTCTTATCTATTGCTGGTGTTGGAGATTGCTGGAGACTGCCCCCACCCACACACATATGAGAAGGAGAGAGAGAGAAATGGGGAGAGAGACTAACTACAGTACATACTGTATGAAACAGGGAGTTGTAATCCTTGGTAATAGAAAGAAAAAAATCAATGGGAATATGATTGGATGGTTAATCATATAAAAATGATGAAAGACATGACAAAACAATAAGAAATGAAAGATGTGAGCAAACACAATTGACAATTTATTTGTGTAAAGCTAATGGCTCAGGGACAGAGGGCAGAGAGAGACAAGTAAAATAATAAAAAAGGACATGTGAATTAATAGAATGCAACAGTCATAGCTTAGCTTAAATCAGAAAATATATATATAATAGCAAACCAAAGGAGAGAAAAGAATGAGGAGTCAAGAAACAGAAGCAAAGATACAAAATAGTTGTGATAGATAATGGCAAAGGTTATGATACATAATGACAAAAGGGTAAAATCAATCATAATGCACCAAATAAAAATGAAATGATTACCAAGCTTATGCAGGAGGTCAGGGGTCAGAGGTCAAGTTCAATATAAACAGGGAAACCATTATGGCGTCTGCATGGTTGTCTCTGGAAGAAATAAAGCAAGGAGGTGATGTAAGTACACTTCACTGTAAGTGCTGTTTAAGTCCTACATCTACTTGACAATATGTAGCACTCAAACATTAATGTGACACAATGCTGTAGTAAGCACTGATTCACAGCAGTGTACAATGAAGGGAAGTTCAGTTTCCTTAAGTGGTGGTGGGCTACTTCAGGGTTTACTGAATCAAAGACACGCTTATTCCAACCCTTTAAAACAATAGACAGCATCTTTTTATCATCCTATAACGGGGCCTAGACCATAAATTAAGTGTTTGGTCATTTCAAAACCTCTCAGGAAAATTAGGTAGACTAAGCAAGACACCAATGCAATGCTATAACATCAGTCATGCTTTATGTTTTATGCCTTCATGCCCATCCCCACTCCTACCCCCATATACAAAGCACACAAATTGTACGTTTACACACACTGTAGACACTGGTAAGACAAAGAGCATGTGTAATTGTTTGTTTGAGAAAAAATAAACCTTACAGTAGCCTCGAAAACACCAGCACACCAGAGACGACTGAGGCATTATTCTTCACCAAATAAAGAAAAACAGCACAAATGCAGTCACTGAGCAGTCAAATCAGAAAGAAGTTACCCCCTTAACTTTGCACATTTTGCAAAAACAGCTTCAAAAAATAAATTTAAAGGAATTTAACAAATATTTATAAACAAATAAAAAAAGGAACAAAAATCTATTAAATACTGTTTCAAATAATCGTTATGGACACTAGAAATGTAGGCTACTTATTGTTTTCCAATGCATGGTGCTTGAAGAGAATCTTTAGGCTCTCAACAGTTTATCACAATTGTTCATACTCAAAGTCAAAGTATCTTTATTGTCCCTTGCAGGGTAATTGGTTTGCAGCCAGGATAAAATAAACACACAATCATACAAAAAAAAAACCACCAAAATACAAATGACAAAAGTGACAAGACATAATGGGCAGAGTGATTAAAAAGAGTGCATCAAGGTTAAAGTGAAAAAATCAGTAAACAGTCTGTGCAAATAAACTAAATTCCTATCTACTGTTTAATAATGTAATGGCAGCAGGGACAAAGGAGGCCTGATATCTCAGTCCTCATAACGGGAACCCTCAACTGATGACCTATAGGGGTAACAGTTCGACCTCTGACCGAAGAGGATGACCTTGGCACTCCAGAAGGGAAGTAGCTTTCCTGAGCTACTGCCTCTTATATAGTTCTATAAGCTGGGATTGACTTCTCCTGGAAATCTTACTAGCCACATTGATGAGGCTACCGAGCCTGTTTTTATTGGCCAGAGACAAATTACCATACCAGGCAACAAGGCAGGACATTAAAACTGATTCAATAAAAGTTCTGTAAAATAAAGTCATCATCACAGAGAAGACATCCATTTTGATGTGGAAGCAACATGAGGTTCAAAACACAGTTTGTTGTTGAGAACGACACCCAGGTATTTAAGCTCAATGTCAGTACCTTTGATGCTGGTGAGTACAGGACAGGGAGGAGTCTTTCTAAAGCTGATTATCATATCTTTAGTTTTAGACACATTTAGTAGAAGAAAGGACTCCTCACTCCAAGATATAAAATCATCGACCACAGGTCCATGAAGTAGCTCATCCCCTTCAAGAAGACTTACAATCACAGAATCATCTGCATATTTGATCATGTTTCTATACTGTACTACTTGATGACCAGGTCAGTTAAATGCATCTCAACTTGTAGCCTACAGGACTCACTAGTGGATACAAAGAAGGTCCAGGTGATAACATGAGACTGCAAATGTTACAGTGGAGCCCAATGAAAAACCCACTAAGAACACCATCTAATTTTTAATATCATAGTCTTAGGCTGATGATTCATATTTTAATTGAAGCCCTAAAACTGTACCTTTTTGGTGACTATTAGTGAGTCACATATTACATATAATGTTAAAATGGCAAACCCCTCCTGGACCTAAAATCCCACTGAGATGCATGAAGGGGCCTGATATTATCTTTGTCAGCCAAAAAGACACAATATATTTCCCAAGCAAGCATGTTGCTAGACCCTTATCACAAGCTAAACATGAAACCCCAAAAAATCATCAAATGTTTTTTTTGTTTGTCTGTTTTTCTGATGCAACTAATCAGTATTGAAACAAGAAGGCAAATACTGACAAGCTTTTCAGAGTGAACCTTGTCTTTATTAGGGTGTAGTACTTTGAGAAGATCAGACACATGCTAAATGCATCTTGAAATTCCTTTGCAGCACAATGAAATGAAATATGCAAAAAAAAAAAGCCCAGGGGTTGGGGAGATACTTTCGAAGGCATCTGCATCTGTGTCTGATTAGTTCCACTACCAGAGATAAAGCATGCAGAGCAAATGTAACCTCGTCATAATCTATGTGTCACAAAGGCAGGAAAACACTCAACCAGAACAACAACAACAACTGTTATACGGTAGAGCCTACCACTGTGACGGTGCCTAGCACAAACCATAGTCCTGCCAGTGTTCTCCACCCATCATTAATTGTCTGATCATTGTGGAACTGCAAACAGCACGGGTTTGAGCAGACGGGAGATCTCACAGGTATTAGCTGCTAATTGCCATCAACCAAAACAAGTAGCACTTTCTGGAGAAAACAATCTATACGAATTCCTCCTATACGCCCCTGAAGAATACACACTGTAACTTCTTGGGCACACAAGATAAATGCGTATACCATAATTACAACTAATTGTGCAAATAATTGCAAAGTTCTTGTGCTACCTATATCCACAATAAAACCAAAGCAATCTATGTGGCTCTTGGCTGTGAAATCGTGAGGGGAGTGGAGATGGAAGGTGGCTGATGACAGGGATTCACAGATGCTCTGAATGCAGACATGTGTCTCGCCTCTCCCACCAAAACATTTGAAAAGCTTCAGGGCATTATTCTTTGGACTACATCTTTAGATTATATCCAATTCTCCTCTTTTTAAAGGATGAAAAAAATACAAACAAACAAAACGTCACCTGTAAATGGAGATAGGCTTTTGCAGCAGCTTTCAAGCCTAATCCCTTTCATTTCAGGTCAGGAAAATATTAGCGCTTTCTCACTGCTCTGATGGTCAAAGCACATTTCAAAGATTCTGTGTACTTCTCCA
>CABFOP010043979.1:2117-12134 GCA_900683385.1 Anoplogaster cornuta
TTTATATTTATAGTCTCTAGCACTCACGATCGAGCGGTGTGTAAAAAAAAGAGAAGATATAGGTGTAAATATATATGTGTGTGTGTGTGTGTGTGTGTGTGTGTGTGTGTGTGTGTGTGTGTGTGTGTGTGTGTGTGTGTGTGCACTTTTGTACAGAGCTGACTGTCCCTGTCAATGGGGAAGCCTCCACGTTGGGCTCACCCTTCGATGTTTCTCCAACCACCAATGTAAACCTCTCAGGAGATAAATAGACAAGTAATGTGATACTTAAAAAAATAAAATAAAAACATTCTCACTCAGCCAATGAATTCTCTGCACTAGGATGGGTTCGATCATTTTAATGGGATTAGTGGACAAACTATAATAGTGATGGCAAAAATACCGACAGCATGATAACGTGCATGAAAGACCAGTTACATCACAATTTGATTTATTTGAAAACCAGTTTGGAGAGCGACAGGAAAGACTGGAGAGAAAGTGAAAGAGAGGATGTCATGTAACAAATATCATGAATAGCACCCACAACATCATCAATAGGCTACATGGCACGCACCGTGACCTCGGCCTGCTGAGCCCCCCGGGGTGCTAGTGGTTTGACATTTAGAGTGAAAAGGTGCTTAAACGTTTCTCTCACCGTTCTCAACACCCCTGACATGTCAGATGTCACTATGACATGACAGCGAGGTTTTGCCGGCCAGCAGGTATGCTGTTTTGAAGCAGAGGGGTTACTGTAGGTCAGAGTTATCCTGGGTGTAAAAGCTCAAGACTTTTACAGTTTACCCTCCTTTTTAGTGAAATGTACACATACTTCTCACTGTATAGTCAACCAAAACATTAAATGGCACCAATGAGATTATTTAAAATCACAATTGCGGCATAACATTGTAGACTAAATAATTCTTAGTGGCAGCTGAACCCCAAACTAAATAAGGCCACGGGAATGCTTACAGTACAACATCTGTTGTCGGCGTTGTCAGTGCACTATGATCGTTACACTGCTTTCTACGGGGATAAGTTAGAGGAATATAAGGCTATAAGCTTATTCTAGTGTTGCACTCATTGTAAGACACTGGATCAATTTATGCCTTAAATGTAAATGTAAAATAATAGTGTGCGTTGGACCCATATTCTATCAAAATGCTAATCCAATTCAGCCATGGAAGAAACTAACATGATACAACAGCATCACCTATTGGCTGACTTGACAGAGGCTTTGAAACAAGAAGAACTGTGTGAAGGCTTCATTTAAAGGTATCACGTAAAAACATCAAAAGTCCTATTCAGTGTCACAGGATAAACCATTGCATGGTGAATATGAATGTTATGGAGGATAAATCCACTTCAAATCAGTTCCCTCTCTTTTTCACTTTCACTTTACCCACCCTTTTATAAATACTCAATCATCAATAAAATGATAAAATATAAACAATCTTTGTCATGAATTCATAATATTTTGAGTAAAAACATTTGCCAGATAAGACATTGAGCAAAAAGAAAACGACACGAAGAAGCTGAGCGAGTAAAAGAAAAGGCCTTTTAATTTGACATGGTGCAAAGACTTTGTATCGGTGTGATCACAGACGTCATATGCACCACTGCGTCGCTGAGTGACTGTCATGCAGCTGTAATTGGTTGTCTGGTTTCTGCCCCGCAGGCCGGTTGTCTCTGGAAGAGTTCATTAAAGGTGCCAAGAGCGACCCCTCCATCGTCAGGCTACTGCAGTCGGACCAGGGGACCTCTCGCCAGTTCTGAGGACCAGAGACTATGACAGAGACACTACAACACACACACACCTCCCTGGCAGCACCCGGTCTCTATGCTACACTGTTGCCAAGGATAATCAGTGGTCATCGTTGAAATAAGATAAGCATCGGTCACCGTCACGCCCTCACCAGAAAAACCATTTGCTCTTCTGATTTCACGTCACCCCATGTCTTAATGTTTACATTATCAAATACTGCTCCATGTTGTATTGGTGTGGCTCCTTTTTCTATCAATGGTCAGTGGACTATGTTGTGTTAAGATAGTCTGCATAGTACTTTCCTTCAACACGTCCTTGAAGATGTTTTTACCCTTCCATGAGTGAAGTGCCATATCATATATTTGTACTGATTGGATTATATACGTCTAAGTATTATGACTCTTACTATTATGTTACACTAAGAGAAACCAAACCAACATTATTTGGTACAATTATGATGAATATTAAACTTGGATCTTCTTGCAAGAAAATTGGCTTATTGTTCAGGATCTCTGCAGTAACTGAAGTCACAAATGTTGACAGTTGCTCTCCTGAACAAGTTCTTCATGCCTTTGGTATTGCATGCGCTCTGTGTATTTTCTGATATTGTAACAGTATACATGAATAAGGAGGCTGTAATTGTTTTTATTCCTTTTTATTTTTGTAACAAAAATGTCATTTTGTTGTCACACAATTTAAATAAAATCGTGTAAGAAAAATCTACACAAGAAGTCCCACAGTAATCCCCTTGTCCTGGACAGAAACAATGCAAACAATGCCTCATTCAGTAAGTCCTCCCTCTACCCAGTGGGCGGGGACTGTGTCTAATGTTCAGCAGGCACAGTTCACAGTTGGGCCACGCCCCCTCCCCCCCTCCCATCCCTCTAACTGACAAACATGACGTGAGAAGCTGCAGGTGTCTCTTCTTCACGTGTCTCTTCTGGAGTATTTTAGTAACTGAGCGACCTGGCCTCCCGTTCGTCCACAGGAGAGGGGAGGTGGGTCGCGCAGGGCTGGACCAGAACCGATCAACCCAGGGTGGTCTGGATCAAACCCCGCCCCGTTTGGGCTCACAATTCGGTCTTCTCCAAGTCGTCATCCAAGTCCACGTCACTGAGGTCGTACTCATCCTCCACAGGAAGCTGAGGATGGCAAATAACAGAAAGAAGTTGAGGTGGCAGAAAAAGCAGGGGGGGGGGGAAACAAACAACATACTAGCAAGTTAGAGAATAACTTATATTATTGGATATTCCCATCCAAATTAATTATTTTTAGATCGGCAAAACAAAGCTAAAAATCACTGAGGAAAGAAAACATAATTACAAACCTCACGACTTCAATCGCCATATTACACACCAGTACAGTGTGTCAGTGTTTCTTTGCATATTCCTCTGAGACTCATACGAATTACCCCGGAGGGTCAGAGTCACAGAGGCAGGTAGAGGGGAAATGTGTTACTCTAGGTCATATCGTTCCCACTCACCTCGCCGTCTTTTCCGTCCCAGGGTTCTACAGTGTTGATATTCGGCAAGGCCCCGCCGCCCACCGTGGCAGTGGAACCGCGACCCATAGACAAATCCCTGAAGAGAAGAGCAAGCCAGAATGAGATGAGCCAGCCGGGCGGCGTCTTTCATTTCATTTCATAACGTAAACACGAGCGGTTGACAGCGGCACCCTCTACCTGAGGAACTCGTGAATGCCGGTCTCGCCGAAGGAGCCCTTGAGCAGCGCAAATTTCATCTTGCGGGAGTTGATGGCGGCCAAGGCAGGGTAGCCGAACCCACCGATACCCAGCGAGGCCTCCAGGTCCATCTGAAGTCCAGCCTCAGTCCACAGCCACCTGGGAAACAAAGAGCAGGCGACAGGGGAGGGAGGGTTGGCGATTACTCAGTTGTAATGCTGGTTATTCATTCTCTGTCTCGACCGTAATCAAAAAATAGACAACTGGTCTCATCCTCACCCCCACATCTTCTTCTTGTACTTCTCTGCCATCTTCATCATCACCTCCAGATAGCCGTTTCTCCCAGCTGCGCCTGTTGGGAGGCGACACAAACATGATGGGTGGTGAGTGGCGCAATACTTGCACAAAAGGTTACACCGATAAATCACTTTAGTGGCACCTGGAGTGCAATTTATTGAACAAATGATTGAATATTACATCAAATTTTGAAATAATCTTTTTGGGGCCCAGTTGAACCGCTGGTCTTGGCTCTTGCTCTTCTATTTCTCAGTACATCCATGCAAGAGATTCTTCTTAATATCTAAGATAACGGCAGATCAGCCTTGAGGCAGCAAATCAGAATATTAAGATTATTCAAAAATAGATGTTTTTTTTAGATGAGTTTTTTAAATTCATTATTGCAGCCCTTATGACTAGTACTGTGGAACAAGACCAGGCAAGCTTCCTCATTCTGTTCTTTTAAACGTACTTTATCAACTTTGTGTCTAGATTGCTCGTGATCATCTGTTTGTTACTGCGTTTTTTTGTTGTGGTTGTTTTTATTGTCTGGTGTTCTGTGAAGCACTTTGTACCTTTGCTTCAAAAAGTCATGTATAAGAAAAATGTATAATTATTATTTTATTAAATTAATTACATTTTGGGGTTCAATAATTTTAGCTTAATTGGTCCGCTGCGTGGCATCACTCAATTTCACAATAACTTGTACACCAAACAAATGTCTACAAAACTATTAACATGTTTGTGGGTGCGTATAACAATGTGCATAATATATCCAATATATGTTTATTTTTAGTGTCCTATAAGCCATGTGTCTTATAACTTAGTCTCGCTAGCCAGACCTATCTCCACAGCGCTGGAGATAGAGGGACCAGCCAGACCCAACATTCTGGTATTGGGGGAAAAACACTGACTTGTTTGCATTTCTTTAAACCAATCACAATTGTTTTGGGTGGTGCTAACACGGTAGTGCTAGCACGCTAGCGATAGTCTCGCTAGCAGTAACCCAATACCGGAAGAGGAGGAGAGTCAGGGGTGTCTGCCAATGGCCGACTGAAATAGTCGGCCATTGGCAGACTAATACCAGCTGAGTACACTCGGCTATCCAGACTAGTATAACAGAGCCACGTGGTCTTACCTGTGTCCAGGATGTGGGGCAGTACAGCGATCACACACAACTGGGAGTCCTCACAGGTCTTCTTCAAGACGTCTTGGTTAAGGATCTGAGAGAAGAAAAAATACAATATACAGATTTTAAATGCTTCATTTGAATCCACTAAATGGACAAAGGACAATTAAGGCCACATTTCCTCTGCCACACGGCTGGTCTACCCATTACTAAGTGACCAGAGTTTTGACTCCCATACATCCTTATGTACTGACCTCCAGCACTTCAGGAGGAGCGGCGTTGTCAGAGAACAGATCCATAGCCCTGGCAATGATATCAGAACGGGAGCGGCCTCCTTGGTAGTCCTCAGGCTCCTCCCCCTTGCGGAAAACCTTGATGGTGGGGAATCCACGGACCTAGACACATAAAACACGGATATTCCTTCAGCTCTGGGGTAGGGACGTGAATCTCTCTATGGCCGATTCAATATGAATCCTGATACATGGTTAGTGATTCAATACAGGAAAGATATCCTTTATAAGTAGGGCTGGGAGATATGGCCTAAAAATGAAATCTCCAATTTTTTCACACCACACCCGATTTATGATTTTAATCGACTTTCGCTTGGATTCGGCTTGGTAGCTCGTATCTGGGGTTGATTGTATTCAGCATGTGGATGAACCCAGTGTTATGCCAGTAGCGTAGTTCCTTTGGTGAATGGGGCGGTGCGTAGCGAATGAGTGCGTAGTGAGTGTGCGAGTGGGAGAGAGAGGGGAAAAAGGTGAAGGAAAAAGAGAATAGGTTAGAGGTGAAGTTGCAGTTCGGGCAGTGATTATTTGTTAAAGTGTTTACAGTATTTAATAAACAACACTTCCGAAGTGAACCCAACTTCGGCCCTGGAGAACACGCAGCGCAAACGTCTCCTCAATGCTCCCCGACTACGGTCTGGAGCAGAGTAGGAAAGGCCAACACCAGGCTTTTCAACTGGATATACGGGCACCATATCTTAGGCGGTGTGAAACATCTGTAATGTTTTTCCACCGGAGCCTTTTCTTGTCATATGGGATACTTTGGGGAAATGATTCCGCTAATGGTACCTGCTTTTAACAGGTGTTTTAGGGCTGCTGCTTGGCTGCCTGCCTCTGTTTGAGACGCTGGAATCAATTAGTTGTGCTGCTGCTTTTAGTTGCCACAGACTTTATACAAACTTTACAGCAGACAGTGGTTTGCTCGAGGTCGGACGCTGCAAAACCGAACCACTTCCAGACGACTCCTGACGAACTCGTGAATTTTATTAGCGCATGCTGCCATGTTGATATTTTATTCGTGTTACTATGAACTACGGGAGCTCAGGGAAGTGGTGGCGGTTCCGTACCGTAATTACCCGTTAAAGTGAAAATCGATTTTCATATTTAAACATCGCCCTAAACCATACATTCAAATGAATTGATAAAATCGATTTATCGCCCAGCTCTATTTACAAGTTATGGTGTCTTTCATTTTGACTCTGACTGGGACTCATAATAAGAAAGAAAAGATGTTAAAATTTCCATCATGAAACAGAAATATCAATGTTCTCATGATTTGTTTTGACCAGTTGCACTTTTTATAATGAACCTTTGTTTGATGTTTCTCTGGACCTTGCCAACATAAATGCTCCTCTCTAAGTCCCCTACATTTTACATTCTTTCTGCAATGGGAAAATCTGACCCACTGCTATAAATAGAGAAATGTTCCATTCCACCCCACCCAAAAGAAGAGATAGGGCTAATTACTTCTTTGAATACAAGAGGCATTTGAGCTGCCTAATATCCCTCCATAATCACCATAATATATTAAACATAACCAATTATGCCAATGTGGTCATTAATTAAGCTTATTAACGCATTAATTAGCGAATACTTCTACGTCAATATACTTGTCTTCACATAACACATGGGTGGTATAAGTTATAGCAGTCTCAATAATCCATCTAATCTACAGCGGGTATCTGTGGCGTAAGTATGTTTCTATCATTGTTCTTCAGTTATTGTATTTACATGACGTGATCGTGCTGTACGGAGCAGTGCTGGTTGATATTTTTGCATCATGTTTCCTAGTTTGTCTGAATTTTACACCCTTGCATCACATTGTTGATACTGTAAATTGGCGCTCACCTCATAGCGGCTGGCTAGGCCTTGCTGTACAGTAGCATCCACAGCTCCCAGGCGGACTTTGCCCTTGGTCTGCTCCTTGACAATCGAGGCTGCAGCCGCCCACTCAGGCTCCAGGCTGGTGACAATGGGAGTGGGTGATTGTTTGAAAAAAAATAAAAAACAACAAATGAATTTCATCCCAAAAGTGAGATATTCACCTTTTGTAAGAGGTGTCACTTCTGATTTTAATAGTATTCTGGCATGGAACTATGGAATATCATGGAAATTCAAACAAATTCAAAATGCTCGATTGTAAAAGACGTAATGATGTTGTAAAACTATTGTAAAATGGATACACAGCGTCTCATACTGTGCCGGTTGTAGGCGGTGTGGTTCTTTTAAAGCTGCGGTCTCCAACCATGTGCCATCATTCCCACAGCAGGTGTGCTAATCAGTGAAATGAGCTGCTGTAGTTTGGTTGGAGTGAAAACCTGCATAGACACGGCTCCTGATGGCACGCGGTTGGAGACCACAGATTTAAACCAAATTATAACATTTGTTTGTCAACTGAAAGACTCCACACTGTGGCCTGTGTTAAGTTAGGCACTCACTTCTTGCAGTGTCCACACCAGGGGGCAAAGAACTCCACCAGCCACACGTCATCGCTGTTCAGCACCGTCTTGTCAAAGTTGTCATCGGTGAGCTCCACCACATCCTTCTTACTGCCACCGCCACCGCCACTCTGGAAGACGACAATTGTGCTTTGTTTCTCCACATGCCCCTCAACAGTTTCCTAAATGCAAGACAGTTGTGCAGGTCTGCTAGTTCTTGTACCTGTCTGCTGTAGTCAGAGCCTCCAGACCGGCCGCTCAGCCTCTCCTTCACCAGGGAGCGCAGAGAGTTCAGGGCTCCATCCACAATAGCCTGGCTGCTGCGTCCACCTGAGGGAGGAATGAAAAGCAGAGGTCCTTCATTTTGCAAGCCTCGGACCAGACTTCACTGCAGCCAACCGTACCACTTCAAAGTCTGCCTCCCGGTGACCTCAGCAACAATCTTCTCCTGCTGCACACCTTAATCTAATTTTGCCCGGGACTGTGACTGGTAGAGATAACCTCACGCCTTTTTATGAGATTCAGAAATTTGAACATGGGTTGGGGAGGTCACTGGAGGACAGCTTTGAGTTTTCGCATCATGATGCAATGCTGGGCCACAACGGGGAGGTGTTGGTGTCTAGTTGGTGCGGGGGTTTCGACTGTACCTTGGTAATCCTCAGGTTTGTTCTTGTTGGCTCCAAATATCTTGATGGTTGGGAAGCCTCTGACGCCATACTGGCCACCCAGGGACTTGTGCTGATCTGCATCTACAGCTCCAACCTTGACAATACCCTGAAGTATTTCAGAAAAAAAAAGGTTGAGCTACACCGTCTCAACTATTAATTACAATATAATATCTATTCCTGTAAAAAATATTGTAAAATGGATACACAGTGTCTCATATTGTCCCAGTTGTAGGGGGTGTGGTTCTTTTAAAGCTGCGGTCTCCAACCATGTGCCATCATTCCCACAGCAGGTGTGCTACTCAGTGAAATGAGCTGCGTAGTGTTTGGTTGGGTGGAGTGAAAACCTGCATACACACGGCTCCTGATGGCACGCAGCTCATTGTATATATGTATATATTGTTTGAGTTTCTTTATTTGATTGCTGTGCCTGTTTGTTCTTTAATGCACCAACGTCATGACAAAAAGCCAGATTAACCTCTACCTCTCTGCAAGATCACATATCAATAATTGTAGGCAAACTTATTTCATGAAGATAGGATACTTGTTTGGATTGAACAGTGATGCCTAAATCTTTGCTGCCCTCACATGACATTCTTGTGCCATTTCACATCGCTGGCAGTCAGTAAACAGTCAGGCAAACATCATTGTATAAAATGAACAATACACATAATGATTCAAATGTTCTGCGTAAACATTTCCTTCCACTCTAATACAAATTATTCTTACAATTAAACCAAGAATTATTATTTTTTTTAATTGGTCTCAGTCTCCAAAAACTGTATTGCTGCCTTTCATCATTTCCTGTTTCACTGGGGTATAAATATGAGGTCATATTTGTCATCCATCACCATGGATGACACCAAACCAAAGAGCTTTCATCTGTGTGTTGTGATAAGATGAGACCAAATTTTAACCTTTTGGCCATGCACACAATCAAAAAGACAAAAGAGGACTGCATACAGTGAAAAGCACCTGATACTGATACGTGGTGGTGGATCATTGATGTTTTGGGGATGTTTTACTGTACTACTGAGCCCAAAATGTGACTCATTGTATGTGGTGTTATTTTTTTACAGCCATTTTTGTCATTTTCATGAAGGCTACCAATAATTGTAGAGTTGACTGTATATGGACAGCTGCTTGAAGAGCAACAATTGATTTGTATGTATGACCTGTCTGCACAAACAATGTGGTCAGAAATAAGATCAGAGGTGCTGAAAAATATGTGCCTAACAGCACTTTCCAGCTACTGTAGAAAACAGTGAGTCTTATTTATCTACATCTGTCGAATTGCCATCATTCTTACTATTGTATTACAACAAACGTCTTAATGTTTTGGAGGGACTGTATGCTACAGTAAGTAGATGTTCAAGACCTTTTGCAGAAAGAGCCTGTGGGTGAGAGCAATTAGCCAGTTCGCCTGTAGGTTAACTGGTATAAACTGTCAGGTTTCTTTGGGCAACCAAGGGAGTTGTACCGCAGACCTTTTGTTTACCTTGAGGGCTGTTGCTGCCTTCTTCCATTCAGGAGTTAGGCTTTGACAGTGGCCACACCTGTAAAGACACGTGGAGTTTTAGTCTGAATAATATATCAAATTCAAATTGACGTTGCAGTGATGAAAGTTTTCAAACTCCACATCGCTGTGACTTCACAGGCAATAGAATTGATGCGTGAGAGAGCAATGAGAATGATAAACATATAATCTGGAGACTGTTCAAAAATGCCCTTGGTCTGTGTACACAGACAGACAGACAGACAGACAGACAGACAGACAGACAGACAGACAGACAGACAGAC